>JAHXMU010000683.1:3208360-3280839 GCA_019455685.1 Philornis downsi | reverse complement strand
GCAACAGTCAACACGTAAGAGAAGTCAGTCTTTGGATGTCAAAAGAACAACTTTATGATGAATTTTGAAACGTGATTTGCATTTGAAGGCTTATAAGATTCAGACAGTCCAAGAATTAAAACCCGATGATGCCAACAACCGAATTAACTTTGTCAATTTGATGCTAGAGCGGTTCAACAATTTCAACAACGTGATTTTTAGTGATGAGCCAATTGTCACCTTAATGGCCATGTGAACAAGCAAAATTGTCGGTTCTGGTCCGAGACTAATCCCCGACGCTTGCATGAACGTCCACTTCACAGCCCTAAGCTTGTCGTGTGGGCTGGGATAACGTCAACCGGTATTATTGGACCATACTTTTTTGAGGACGAAAGAGGGCATGCGATGACGGTTAGAGCGAACAATTATTGCAACATGCTAGCAGACTTTTTGGTGCCAGCTTTGCAAGAACTTCAAGGCATTACCTCGAGGATGTGGTTTCAACAGGATGGGGCCACATGTCATGTGGCTAGGGTATCCAACGAGCTGCTGAAAAATGTTTTTCCTGGAAAACTCATTTCGAAAAGGGGGGATATTGAATGGCCCCCACGTAGCCCCGATCACTCTCCATGCGATTATTTTCTATGGGGCTACCTAAAATCGGTAGTCTACGAGAATAATCCGACCAATTTAGAGCAGTTGAAGAGGAACATTATTCAGGAAAGTAACAAAATACCGAGAACAACTTTTCAACGAATTTTCCAAAATTTGCGACTTCGGTTCCAAGAGTGTCAAGCAGCCGAGGGAAGCCATTTGGACAACATTATTTTTAAGTCTTAAAATTCCCATGCTTCTACTTTTTAAAAATACAAATATATTTTTTTTATGTTTCGTAGTTTTTTTTTAATTGAATATTTAAACCGCCAACACCCTTATGGCCCACCCTGTATATTTGAAGTAATCAATAATTTTCAGAGCACTCAACCACTACGATTATAACCTAAATATGTAATTATGCAATATTTTTTTTTTTCAATTTGTTGTGCGATATGTCGTAGTGCTCTGAACAACAGTTTGTTGCATTTCTTTTTTGTCCCTGGAATGAAATCCAATTCCGCTGAACCATATGGAAACAAAAAATAGTTGTTAGAACGAAATCTTGAGAACGCTAAAAAAGGACGAATTTGGGAATATGGTAATTTGTATGGGAGGTACTAGAAAGAGCACCAAGCTTTATAAAGCAACGCAGTCGATAAAAATGTAAGTTATCGCAGTCTGCAAATATCCAGCTATTTTTATTGCAAATGCCGGACAGATGTGAACTCAAGAGTACGTGGGTTAAATTGGTCATTTATTAAGAATTAATCAATCCACTTTTCAAGTTTTGCCAAGAGACATTAATTAATTCGATGGACGAATATGCAGGATACACCATTCTACGAACTGAGAGAAATTAAAATTTAATTTCGTAAAATCGGTCAATTTATAGCGGAGGTACCAGTAGGGACGTGGCGGTTTCTATTTGTATAACCAACTAGCGGGCCCGGCGAACTTCGCCTCGCCACAATTTAACGCCTTCAGATAAACTCTCGAGTAATAATAAAACACAGATAGTTCAAATTTCAATGCGATTTATTTGAATGGAATCGAAATCAGTAGAGAGCGATGTGATGAATAATGTTTTTTGATTTGTTTTCCGGTGCAAAAAGAAACAACGAAGACGGTTTCCCAACACGCGAACAGGCAACGTACAGCTGACCGTGCGAAAAACAGGAAAATTCGAGATTTGGGAGTTATCCCTCTCCTTTTAATTTGCCCTTGATGACAGTCACTTGAATCACATTGTTCATCAGTTTCTTGATGGACAACTGCGTACCGTTGCACAATTTCGGATGATTCAGATTCCGCAACATGATTATGATCTGATTGAAACTTTAATGCATTACAATGCTGGCATACGACAAACAACGAACCGATATCAACGCAGCGAAGATCTTTGTAGGCGATTGCTGAATCGTATTCGAAAGCAGCGCGATTTAAGCCTACATTTATGACTGGTCTTCTTCTAGTAACATTTTGTCGAATTTGAGGTGGTGATTGTGCAGCGCGAACTAGTGCAATATGGGCACGTCTCCATTCATTTTGTTCCGCGCGTTCCTCTTGCGTTTGATTATCCCGGACATTCTGACTAATTATAGGACGACGTGTACGACGTCCAAGGTTTGATCGTCTAATAGGTGGCATTAGTCAAGCAAATAACTCTCCCTAAAATGGAATAAAGTCGTTTTTGGCTAATCCTATTAAAAAGAAAATTCTTTTTAAAAAAAAAACTTACGGAATGAATGTGTCCCAATAAATGCCCGCAATCCAATAAGATAACCTCACTTAAATATTGCACTGAACTTCAATTGATCGTACTGCTTGTACCGTTTACGGATGTGATACACGATATATGAGTATCCGAAATCAGTGAAATAAAACGCAAAACTCGAATCAATTGCAGCAAGAAAAATAGCACATTTGTTTAATAGAAAATGACAATGCGAAAAGTGCACCTGTCAAATTGTGCACAGCCTAAGTCAACGTATAACGCCATCTACGGGGTTGTGGTATTGAACACAGCACAGCGCCATCTGTTATTTGTCTCGTTGACTTATCCACCCAAAATTCACGAAAAACGTATTTTATCACAACGAGTATCATAATTGTCCGAAATTTTCCAAGCTTGACAACGATCTTTCCAGCTTTACATCGCCCAAAATCATCTAATCATGCGATAAAATGCAAAATTTCGTCGAAAAAAATTAAAATTTTTCACGTTTTTCCGGAATTTTCCGAGTTTTCCACTAAGAGTTTTCTATTTTTCCACTCGAAAAGCCATTCCGGAACAATTGCACACAAAATTCCACACAAAAAATCAATTTTCGATTTTTCCAAATTTCCGACTTTTCCGGAGGGTTTTCCCAGAATTTTCTTCCGTAAAAACCTTCTCCAGGCAAATACGAACAACTGAAAACAAAAAATTGAGCCACATCGGTCCAGCCGTTCTCAATTGATGAATTACTATACATTCTCCACACCATTTTTGTATATATAATAGGTAGATTGTAGCAAACATTTAACCTGCCGCAAATTTGACAGCATTTAGTTAAAATACATGATTTAGTGTAATTGAATGGAAGGTATGAAACAATGAAATTTGTGATTTGTATGAGAGATCTAAAAGGAGCACGACTGATTGTTCGGTTTTTTAAATTTTAATTCAATGAACAAATATATATTCTATAGGTACTTCGGTGTACGAATTATATGGACAAAATTGACCCTTCACTGTGACTCCTTATTTGTAATCGCCTGTTATGATATAAAACAATGTTAGCATATGCGATGTTTCATGAAATGTTATTTTAGTTTTAAACGTTGTATCTGTTAGTTATCCTGCCTGCCAAACAAATGGACAAAACTGAATCGATTTAGAAAGTCATCATCTGTATATCACATTTTTGCCATGTCAAAAGACATTATTATACCTACTTTCGTTCCTTTGGGAGAAGGTATAAATATTAATTTGGCGAGAGAAACGGAATAGGCCTATATATATATCATATGATAAGAGGGTCTTATACTCCTTCCTATCTAGCGCTGAATTCATATAATATCATCTATACATATTCGCTTTAAGTGGACAAAATCGGGCTCACAAGGCAAAAATTTGAAACGCAAGGTTCGGACCCACTTTAGAGTATTGAGTTTTTCAGTGCCATTTAAACAATTGTAGTATTTATTCAAGGCTACATAAAGTGGTATTGTACAAATACTGGAAGGAAATAACACAGGCCATCAACTTTTTGGGGGGACCATCAAATGTGGGCATACCCACTGAATAATACTGGAAAAATTATGAATTTTCAGCGGAAAAACAGTAAAGTCAATTTGTAATGAAAGAAAAGTGGACAGCTTTGGCTACTTGTTTGGCGATGAGTCAACACACCGTCCATTGAGCTATTCTTCGTTAATGGCACCATTGGGACGAATACATGGATAAATACTTGCTCAAACTAGAATCGACCTAAATTTGTGAAAAAGCATCCCATTTACAATTTATTAATTAATTAAAAGCAGTATAGGGTGGAATTCGATAGATTTGTAATGAATTGTATTACATATGGATGATTTTTTTGGATCAATAAGGTAAGTTGATATATAATGAATGGAAATAATAGAAGAGAATACTATAGGGCGAGATAAGATAAAATAGAACTAGTTTTTGATAGAGTTTGGTGTGATTTTTGTTCAAATCGATGATATTTGTGATTTGTAAGCTGTGAAACCAATGATAATGGCCTCTACAATAACACCACTGTATTATTGCATTCGTAATATATGTAAATCGTTTCTTCAAACAAATTAAGTTTCGAGAAGTATCCCTGGAATATTTCTCTTGGAACTTCAACAAAAGTAGGTCAAAGGGTAGCCATGTGCAAATTGGTTAAAGTTAAATTTGTTTTAAAGTAAAATGGACAGTTATTGTGCTTCCTTTAGAAACGTGTGAGGATCCTGTAGCATCCTATGTTGGTCCATAAAGTAATTTTGGGACTACTATGGATTGTAAGGGAACAAAAAATATGTTGCTCCATGTTAGCAGTTTCCTTTCTTGTGGTTTCAAATGCCATCGCCTGAAATGGTACAGATTTAATTCAGTCAGTAACCAGCAATAGTGTTTCGTCGAGTGTACCTCAAAGTGATTGGAATACAATCGTATTGCTTTTACTGTCACTGTATACATTATACAATAAGTAAACTTTTACTTATGTTGTGGCTTTGATGTCTGTACTCATTGCAACAGTCTACATGTTGCCTTTGCAAACGTGACATTTTCACAATCCTTAGCCAGTCGTCGCACTAACTGGTATATAATATACGACAACTAACTGGCCGTATTGGTTACAGCATTTCCGCAAAATGATTTGAATATCATACAAATACATACGGATGTTATTGTTATAGAATTCTGTGACTTTGCAGAGAGTTTCATACCAAATTGTATATGTTACACACCTTCATTAATAGAGGGCTGTCCATTTTTCGGTTTCAAAAGTAAAGTTAAATAAAACGCACATAAATATATGATTTCGATGAAACGTTTACTTCATTATAAAACAATAATCAATATGAAATACAATGCCATTTGAATCACCACCTGTGGATTAGTTCTGCACATTTCGGGCAGTACGTTTGAAACGTGAAATTACGCTTTCTGAAAACTTTTTATGCAATAAAGCCAAAATCGGTCGCTTTGAATAACGTTTGAATCACCACATTTGTACTAAAATTTTAAATATTTTTACGCGTTCTTCGGTTGTTAAACGATCTGTATTCGTAAGTGACAAACCTTTCACTTTCACTTCAGATGACAGGTATTTAGCAGCTGACAGCCTTGCCATGCCGGTGGTTTTGAAACTACTAAATGGATAACCTATATATTGTTTCCCGTACATTCGTAGGAATTCCTTTTGTATACAGTTTGTTATGTACACATAGTGTGCATAATTTAATACTTAGTTAAGATACCGAAATGAAATACGAAGCGGCAGAATAGCATAATACAATATTTCCTAATTAATTATGCATGAAAGGAAGTGTCCATATGTTAAATATTAAGATTTCGAGTGTGCGGCTGTAGAGATGGTTTCTGCGCCCATTCCCTACTCGGAGGAACTGAAATTTATAAAAACTTTTTTTGGTTTATCTTTTAGCAAATCAATGCTTCCACATGTGTAACATAAATACAAATAAGAGAGACAACAGTCTGACTTATTTCAATGCATACCTTTATATGCTACGCATGGATAATACGTTTAAATGCTTTACGTGATCTAGAAGACATTTAAAGCTTTAAATATATGTTTAGTTTGTTAAAGTAGCTCGTACATACTGATGTTTAGTAATAAATATTTTTGGCTAATAAAAATCCTTATTTTTTGCAGTTTTAATGTTCCCGGGGGGAGGAAGATAAAAGTTAGTCCCGCCAATAAAACCCGGATTCGGTGCCAGTGGTTGAAACGTACTTTCAATATAAATGCTTACTTTTAATCTGTTTTAGGACTGTTTTTGTTTAGTTCCATGTTGCTTCTACGTTGCTTTGTTGTGCCCAATCCAAGTAAATATTTAATGCTAAATAAAAACTTGTCCATACAAGAACTGAAGCCGGTTTTGGAATATTATGCATTTTCTATTGCTTTTAAATAATTGTACTACTTTTGCATTAATAAAAGACTAAAGATGGTGATATGCCACAAATAATGAAAGAAAATATTACTGTTCTTAAATTGCTTAAGGGACACGTGAATTTTTCGAGTTAACATTTTTGGATTACAAAATGCCAAAAACCTACCAGTTTTCGATGGAAGAACGATAAAAGTATAAAAATTAAGTACGAAAAGAATGCGTATTTGGAACGTTGACTGGTCTGGCGATAAGTCGATACGTTGTCCATAGTACCTCCGAGGCGTCATAACGTCATCTAAGCGAATATTGATTGATTCGCACAATCAATACAAACATCGACTGCTAACGTATCATTCTTCCAAGTATTTTTTTTCCAAGTATATATCACGTCGTCCGTTTTTTTTATTTCCAGTCAATTATAACCCGCGTCTCGATTTTAGAATGTGAAATATACTGGAATAGTACAATTTCCTACACCAATTTTGAAATAGTTTTTAAGAGGAATGATGGCTTTACAGTTCCAGTCAGACAATTTTAAATTAGTCTCCGGCATAGTAAAAAATTGAGAATGGCTTTTTAAGTTGAGTTAACGCCATCCGTTAATTGTTGTAAATCCTTGTGAAACTTTTTTAAACTTGGCACAGCCTAATATCTTGCTTAACAACAACTGATTATTAGTCACATCCATTCTGATTAGTTCCAAATAAATTGATCGTTTTCAATTGATCGTATTCCCATTAACTCCTCATTCGTAGACTCCAGTAATTTGTGCTTTATATTTGCATATTGGCAGAATTAAAAAAAATCCAACGATTACCCATTCTCCTACAGGCTTTTCCTATACAAGTGATCGATTTAATCCATGCACTAAAATGAAGGTAAGTGTAGCACAACCAAAGCATATTTTTCCTTACAACAAATATCCGAAAAGAATCCTAAAGAGACCAAATTCTTTAAACATCGTAGAAACTCAAACTGATGTCAAACATCTTGGGGTGATTTTAGATAAAAGAAACTCTCCTTTCATAAACATATTCAATTATCTTGCGAGTATACACTGCGCTCATTTAGGGCATTATGCCCATTATTATGCATTATGCTTTAAATATAAGAATCGCCTATATGGTACAATACGGGAAAGAGCCACTTACGAAAAATGCCTTCAAAACATATGCTTAAAAATTTGGTATCGTGGAACGTATATCCACATCAACGTCAACTTTGTTAATCCATTTCAAACGTACAAAGTTGCTCTATTTATACTAAAATGACTTATTCTAGAAAATGCTGCGATGTTTCAGAGAGAACACATATTTACATAATAGGTGCAACAAAGACAAACATATTTACAGAATAGTGTTGTTTATCATGGACTTAATTCTAGAATGTTCTTATTTATATAGCAAGTGAAAAAGAGATAACAATAGACTATGTAATGGGAGTTAGAGGGATAAACATAACTTTCTGTCGTAAACGTAATTTTAGAAAAGCCATATTTACTGATAAAGGGGGAAAGAGACTACATATGTATATCATACTTGAACGTTCTGAGAGTGGTTTTGATGGTCTTTCTAGAATATACACTTAGAGAAATTACACTCACATGCTACAAAAATGATTTGTATTATTTCCGCAAAGGAAAAACGGATGCTGCAGCCAGCCGGAAACTAAAGTCTGTTTATGAATCAAATGAAAGAACTTGCCAGAAATGATTTAAAAGATTTTCTACGGGCGACTTCACCGTAACGGACGTTCCCAGATTAGGACGACCAAAAGAATTTGTTTCCGAGAAGGTGAGAGATTTAATTGTTATTATTCTCCTTGAAACCGTTAGGGAAATAGCTGAAATAATCAAAAAATCAGTCTCAACCGTTCGCGAGGTTATAAAAGAGCTCGGATTTGTGAGCAACCTCGATGTGCGTATCTCACACTGCCTCACCAAATCCTCATACTGCCTTGCGGACTCGTCAGAAACTGTCAGAGCTTGGGTGGGAAGTTCTACCTCACCCACCGTACTCCCAAGACCTCACCCCGTCGGACTATCGCCTATTTTGCCGTCTGAACAACCACTTGATGGATTTGAATTTCCACAACGACGAGGAAGTAAAAGATCGAATGGGACCATGCGAATTTTATGAAAGAGGATAGTTGTCTAAATAACCAAATTATAAACGATAAATGTAATGAAGTTCCAATTTTGATTTTAAATGAGATGATTTGAATGGGCACTGTATCGAAACTTGAACGATATGATTCAACACACATTAAATGAACACTGTGCCCTTTAGAAGCAATACAAGCAGAATTGGTTAGTGAATTTGTATGTATTTGTAAAACTTGGAAATTTGCATTCGCTTTAATTATTATTGCCAATTCCCTATAAAGAACTTCTAAAATTATATTTTAGATAGTGCAGATGATTACGTAAATATGTAAAAGAAGATTAATACTTAGACAAATTCTTACGGTTATGAATACAATTTTAAGCTGTGTCATTACAAAATGGCGATATATTAAGTTTGTCATCGTATTTGTAATAACTTGTACGTGGTGATCAGCAAATTATTATGCAAATCTGTATATATACAATTGCTGCGTTACCGATTCAATAAGTGACTGATCATCGCCCAGACTAAACGAAGCTAGAATCAAGAAAATTTGTAAATACTCGTATATGTCGCGTGATAAGCAGATATTTTTTAAAATTCTGACTTTTTGGTATAAAACAGTGGCCTGTCCACATTCTGTGGGAAACCCGTAGACGAGGGGGAGCAGAAACGTCGTTTAGATTGAAGTTTCGCAGTGATGACATATTAAGATGTGTTGTTCGAAATTTTAATTGTCAGGAGTTCAACCGGATGTGAGATAAAAAAAGTAGCAGAGGTATGAAATTTGACAGGAAGGTTAATGGCAGACGTACTCAACTTCTATTTTTTTCTGTTTTTCAATGGGCACTGATGCATACGACACAGCGTTCACTTGATTATTGACAATAAATAAATGCTTTATGCGAAGATGATCTATTGATAATAATAGGTGGTCGGTGGATAACATAAGACGGTAAAAGATCATTGATTTTTTATATAAAGGATTCTAACTCATGAAAATCACAATTCGCAGCAGCATAAAACGGTGGAATAAATAAGGGTGAAAATAATACACCTATAATAATTTTGCAATGGGGTTTTTGATTAGAAACAATTGTTTAGTTAACGGATTTATCTGTTTATATATCCTCGGCCATAGAGCTGGGGACATATATAATTTAATATGAGAAAATGAGTAGCACATTGAAAGAGACGAATTTTTTCTTCTTAGATATCCTAAGGCGAATCTTTAGTCAAGGTTGATGATTTAAAATAAACAAAACGAAAAAGTTGACAATAAAAAAAAAAAAGATTTTCTACTATTAATTCCCAATTGGTATACTGGAATTACGTACGTATAACTTTTGCTATTGAGACAGTTTACCACAGCTCTTCCGATACTTCCCAAAAAGTAACTCATGTTTTTATTAACAATTTTCTAAAAATTTTGGAGTGCATAGACGAATCCACAAACTTCTATACAATAACTACACCTTTACCGGAGTAATGAAGATGCATATCTTTTGTTACGGTAAACAATTCTTGAATATTGAATATTGTTGAATATTGTTAACCATACAAGTGCATATAATAAACACAAAAATCAAAAGTCATCGTGTTATTTTACATATACTCGTATATAACATATGTAAGCACTGTATACAACAAATCTATCAATACTAATATTTTCACAGATCGTTGCAGGTGATTGTGAATGTGTAGCTCTCATCACTTCTGGTGGCTCTCATACGAATTCATGGATTTTCCGAAATTCAGTTTCCCACTCGTAATTTCTCACCTGTAATAAGCAGCCGTCTAAATTTTTGACCGTTGCTTCATAATTTCAGTTAACATCTAAAATAATCCACGGTTAGCTTCACCACATTGCTGCATAATTCATACAAATGAGAGATTTAATCCATATATTCTTGACTTTATATCTTCCTACCGGTTGCACCAAATTATTCAGACTCGTTGAGCATATGTCCAAGTAGAGTCTCAGAATAAAAACGGTGCACACTGCCACACCTGGTACGTTGCATGCAAATTGACCGATTTTTCAAAATTTAGTTACTGCCTACTGTAAGTAGTCGGCTGTGGTATTCTAGATTTTTATTCATAACTTTCAATTAGCTGCATTAAATTCGTCCAAATTTAAAAAATATCTTGCGTTTCGTAACCTAAATTCTGAGAACGAAAATGGGCGACGTTGCCGCAAACATTCTTGCACCTCTCATACAAATTGAACGATTTTTCCAAATGTGATTTTCCATGTAATCCCTAATTCGTAGCTTGAAATCACCTAATTTTTCGTTATTTATATTGCTATGTGAAATGTGTGGATATGAACGGAATGACCACGGCCCTTCTTTTGCCTCCCACACAAATTGCCTCATTTAATTTATACATTCTCAGATTCAAATTTTTCATTCAACTGTACTATATTCATTATAATTGAGTTATTGTATTGAGTATTGCGAATGAAAATAGATTGCAATTTATTAATTTCTTTACTAGATTTACTTGTAATTCTACTATTTTTTGAAACATAAAAGAGTTGAATCAATTTATTATTCTACAAGAATATGTAACGAAGCGCATTAGGGCTCTTTCGTGTTAAGGCAACGAATATGTTACTAATTTTCTGTCTGAAGTAAAGTCACTGGGAATGTAACCAACTTAATAAAAAATATAGGCAAGCGTGAATTTGGACAGGTTCGTTTTTGGGACAAAATATTTAATATCGTTTCAGACATTTTAATTTCAGCATAAAATTTGAACCATCAATTGCAAATGCGAAGCATTTAAAAATTATTTAAGATGTTTATTAAACTTGCTATTTAGCACTCATCTAAAAATGTCTTTTTAGAGTCTTTTACATGTAAAGCAGATAATGCTATACCTCTGTACCATATACATATAGCTACATCGTCGTTAAAAAAGACGCCAGGAAAAATCGGAATTCACATTCCATCAGAATGAAGAAATCACATTCCCTCTCGTCTCGAAAAACTAATATTATATTTGCATGTGGTTATTTTAGCTTTGCATATCGTAAGACAATAAGTCTGCATTAACTTCTTAGGGTGCAGAAAATCTGAGAAACTTGACATACTGTATGTTGACTTCATCCTCACATCGTTCTATTAGTCCATGTAAGGACTGATTCTGCTTCTTGGAAAATAATTTTTTTTCAGCATATTTTTAAACAATTTCGTCGTTTAATCGTTAATAAAAAGGTATATTTGGTATTAAATACAGGCGAAAACTACTGCAGCTGATAAAGTCCTTTAATGGATTACTATAATTGTGGGCCAGGTTATTGCAAAATAAAAATCAAAATTTACACCGAATAAAACAGCTAAGCTGATGTATTATTATTATGTATGGAAATGAGTCCTTTTAAAAACGCCCACTTATCTGTTGACGAGTTGGTACATTATGATTCCGCAGACCACAGACTTCGCAGGTGGAAAAATAAGTCCTGTAGCGAAAAGAAACTTACCTTACCAAAGTCAATTTGAATTTTTCTAACATTTAAACGTTAATGAAAGTGGTCGAAATAACTATTCCAGCTCAGATATACCACTGGACGTGCATAATTATGGGCATAGATTATATAAATATCCCTTTGAATGAGGATATTAACAGTAACGTACAAATTCGATGTTGTCCTAACACACGGTAGCGCACCAATTGCGCTACAATAAGAATTTTTTTTTTCATTTAATTTTTATTGTATATTCAATTCAATTTTATTTTGTGTAACTAATTGGTTTTGAGGACGATAGACTGTAAATGACATCCATGCTCATTCACACATATGCGGCGCCTGCTTGACATAATACCATAAACAAAGTTTGATGCAGTCAGATCAGGTGACCTTGGAGGACAGCGGAAAGTGGAATTTCCGGATATTAATTTGTTTGGGAATTTTCGTTAGAGCTTCGCCATAATTTAGCTGGAACCAAATGCTGTTGAAACGGATACATCTTTATCGCTATTCTGGTTAAAAAAACTGCTTCAATTATCTTTAAATAATGGCACCAATCGACAGTATTCTTCAAAAAAGTATGGCCCAGCAATGCACCTTGATGAAACTGCGCACCACACAGCGACCCGTTCTGGGTGCAGTTCCCTCATCAGACATAAACAAACAATTTGCTGGTTTCTTCGGCTATTTCAATCATATTTTAAAAATTTAAAGGCGAATATTTGCTTGTAATTTAGACTTTTTACGGAAACAAGTTTAAGTCATCATGAATTATCCGTATGTTTGATTCGAAACGCTTAAATTTGCCTGAACTGACGATGCTACAGCCGCGATTGTGTGTTGAACCCGAATTTAGGGATCTCGATGGTACGGTCTTCGTGCGATGCTTCGGCAAACACATCACAATCCACGGGGGGGAAATGAAAAACTGCCAAGCATGGCACCGCTGCACTATCAAAATCCTTTTTTCGGTGTCCAAAGCATTAATTTTAATAAATTCAAATAGAAACTTGTCAAATAAAAAAAAATTTGTGTTTTGTGTTTGTAGCACGATTTGTGCGCCATGCTGTATATGAATTTAAAATCAGGCTCTAAATATACCCAAAGAAATTAGGAAGCTTGACTTTCCAGTAATTGTCAACTTCTTCAATACAAATCGTTTAAAGAAATATTTTCAGAATCAACATTTAGCAGACAAAAATTCAAGCTTTTGCAATTACATTGAAATCATTCAAAATGTTAATATGCCATGCTCACAAATGTAGAAGAATAGTTCAGCGATATGTTTGAAATTTCACGTGCAGAAGAAGGTTCAATTAAAACAGATTACAGATTATGCTGTCGCTTGTGTGGACAATAACTCCCTGAAAAGTGTAATGGACTTTTTAAATATGAGAAACATCTGGGGTGTTAATTTCTTACATTTGTAATGGCATTCAAAATTGTTGTATAAACCCGACGTTCCATATATTTTATTGATATATTCTATGCATAATTTTAGCGCTACTAATTTATGAAATTATTTAAGTTTACCATTCACGTATGATACATAAATTAATACCGTTCGTAGCGTGCGATTCATCTAACTTACATGTACAATATCGGTATTTAAGCATGATAATAGTAATTGATTTTTCTTTGAGAAGTAAGTGAGTTTTAAATGTATGAATGGAAATGTTAAATTTTGCATGGAATCACATTTTGTGTATATGGATATGTACGAGTGTGTAGAGATTCACATATACATATTAAGACTCTCATATACCTGATAAGAAATTGTGTTATAATCTCTTAATTGGTCACTTAACGCAATATTCAATTATTTGCTTGTAATTACATACAATTATTACAGGCTTTGAGATGTCCCTTGTAATCGTTTAACAAAATTATTCCTAAAGGGTGTCTCAACAAGAACACAAGATTTAAATTGAACTGTTTCTCTGGCTGTATGACATGAGGCGCCATCTTGTTGAAACCACATGCCCTCCACATTCATTTCTTCAATTCTAGACAAGAAAAAACTGGTTATCATTTCACGATACCGAACACCATTGACTGAGCTTGACATGCCTCATTTTCATAAAAAAAGGTCCAATGATTCCTCCAGCCCAAAATCCACACCACACAGTGACACGTTGAGGATGCATTTGCTTCTCGTGAATCACTCGAGGATTTTCCTCACTCCAAATGCGACAATTCTGCCTATTGACGAAGCCATCAAAACGGAAATGGGACTCGCCACTGAAGATGATTTTATCGGCAAAATCAGCATTTTCATGTTGTCTCTCCAATACCTAATTGACGAACTCCCTTCGCCGTCCATGGTCAGCTGGCCGAAGGCGCGTTATTGTCTTTATCATCACTAACAGACCCAGTTTTGCAAATTTATCCATTAATCTCTTTGCAGTTGACTCTTTTGGAGCATTATTGTGACCCACAAAACTTTCACCATTTTGGTAAAACAATTTCGCAATGAGAATGCGTTGTTCATTCGTGTAGCGCTCTATTTTTACTAACCTCGTACCCCCATAATGGATATCCATCGGTTGATATGCATGCATGATAGACAGACTTTATTCGAAATGAACATCACATTATTACATATTAGAACTAGAGTGGTTAGTTATTCCGTCTTTCAAAGAATTCAAGACAGAAAATTTCAGTTTAAGACAATTATAAAAATGCAAATTTATATATTTTGCAAATTCACAATTTTTTTAAAAAAGGAATTTTGGGACGGAGAACTTGTCAGTTTTTTGATTTTTTGAAAGGAAATAATAAAGTCTACGCATAATGCCTGGTTGCTAACAAGCAACATAGTCCGTTCTCCCTCCCCAACGTCCCCAGGACTTATTGTATCCGATGTTCCTCATGGAATTATTGCAAACACAGCATTTATAAAACAAAACAAAGGCCTGAAACAAAATTTTCTTCCTCCTGGAGAGAATTTGACTAAATAAAATTTATTTTATATTACATTATTAAATATATTAGAACGATTGTTTTTGAAGTTAACGCTATTTTTCATACTAACGGGCTAAAAATGGATTTTTTTTAAGGAAACCTCCCATAACTGCTAATTTTCTTACAAAACATTCCTTGCAGTTCTACTAATCTTATTAAACGATTTTTAACTAAAATCTGATTTTCTTGAAACCAACTGTATTCGAGGAGGTGTTATGATATTTGAGAGAAATTGTGACAAATTATTTAAGATAGAAATGTTTTCCTAATAGAATTTAGTAGAAATTGTTCTTGATTAACAATACTTTTAATTACAAATTTCCCTTTATTTATGTCCCTTTCAATACAGACTTATCAGCCGGGTAAACTTCATCTTTCACCATTTTATTAGAGGTCACTCTAAACTGCGAATAGCTTGTATTATAATATGAATACGAATTCAGTCAATCAACGAATATGTGGTAAATTTATTAGAGAAATTCGACACACTCTTCAAAAGTTATGATAGTTTTCGTCCATGTATTAGCAAATTTTTCCTAGTAAACCAAGTGGTTCCTACTGTGATACTTACTAACCATAACAAGCCATCAACGCTCTAAAAATCAAATTTTTTTAGATTTTTTGAATAACCGCGCCCACAGCTGATCCAGTTCCTTAAAAAACTTTTGAATTAAGACGTTCCTTTACGGTTTCTGTGCAATACCACAACATACAATTTTTAATTGACAAATAACTTGTGTTATTGTTTAAAAATGCTTGAATTGCTCATTATTTCAAAACTGGGTTCAGTTTTTGTATACATGTATAAATTTTATCAAATTGACCAAATTCTCCTGCAGTTTGCAGCGAAGACGAATTGTATGTGCGCGAGCGTTTACAACATATTACATATATATATTGAACTGACCCACTATTCTCATGGATATTGCTAAATTTAGTGTTTGAACATTTCACGACTGACAATTAAATCAGTACTTTAACAAATTATATAGAAATTATTTCCGATTGATGTGCAACACCAAAATATGGTGCTTTCAAATATCTGATAAAATTGTTCAAAAAAAAAAAAAAAAAAAATCTAAAGATAGCGGGTTCAGTTCTGTGAGCAAGTTTTTCCCTATTAGACCAGTTTTTACAGTATCGAACTGCCTATAAATATGACAAATATTGAGATTTGAGGTCTTAAATGAGTCCTTCTAGTCGTTGCAAATGTAATGGATTAATAGGTACTGGCCGCAAAAGTCCTATTAATTAAAAATAGATTAATTAAAAATTTACGATAGTTGATGGCTAAAGTACTATGGCGAGTTAGTCACTTATGTACACTCGTTTCCTATAGAGTTGACTGTTGGGAAGATTTTGATATTGCAGAGCTCTTCCTAAGACAGGATTTACGAGCTACCACAACACTGTAAGAGACATATCTCAAAATCCAGTTAAACAATAACATCTAAACCTAATTTATTTTATGTTAACTACTCTTAGTCTTTGATATAATTAATAATAATTTCGTCAATCCTTACAAATAAATACTTATTGTTTGCTAAATTGTAATTTCCCCAAGTTTTCTATATAAAATTTGCTTAACAGAAGCTCTTATCCGCCACCGCCTGCATGGCCATTCAAATTAGAACCCGTAATTCTTGAAGGAAATGAACGCTTTTATTTTTAATTTTTTAGAAAGTTCTACCAGATAAACTTTGAAACTGAAGAATAACTGACTTTCGGGAAGAACATATTATTAAGTTGGAATATTCCTGTGGAAGAAATGCGATTATTTTCTTGAATCCGATATTTCATTTTCAAGAAAATATCTGTAATGTTTCTATTATGGGACTCAAGTTAACTTTAAGAAACTGTCGTTAAATATAATTTAAATTTTTTTTTTTTTTTTTTTGTATTGAGCTAGATTAATTTTTTAAAAGACAAAATTTGTCACGGAAATTTACTTTAAACACATATTAAGTTATCTATTTTGTCGGATTCAAAAGCAATGTTAAATAAAAAACACATAAAGCTTTGATTTCAATTTATTTCATTGGAATGGTTGGACCCTGCCATTATATGCGAAATACACCTCTGAATTGGTTGCAGCAGTGGATTCTTTTAAGGTAGTTTTCTGCCTCTTTTCGCACATTTCGGGCGCTATCTCGGCGAATATTCTTTCCAAATAGCCCTACCTGGTCTTTGACGCAGCCCCACAAAAAATTCTAACGCCATCAAATCGGTTATCATACGGCCATAGCGCTCTGAATTGAAATTCGGATAATCCGCCACTCTTTCACTAACAGAGGTGATGTTTTCGACAGTGCGTACAATGCGATGATGCACAGGCCTGTCACGCTGCGCTTTCTTGCGCAGTAGGTCAATTATGACTACTATAATTACCCGGTAATGTACGAAAAATGTCCACGTTTGATTCACCACTTTTGTAGTAAGTTTTAACTATTTTTAGGCGTTCCTCGGTTGTTATTCGTAAACGGTTTTGAAACCACTAAACGGATAACCCAGGAGTTAATTTTTTTTGGGAAATGTTATTAGTGAAACTATTTTCTTAAATTACGTTTTTCCAGATAATATCTGCACTGGAGATTTTTATACTCGAACTGAGGGTAAAAAAACGTAATAAATATTTGAACTATAGCTACCACTTTACTTATTTACTTAGGTGGCGACGAGAATAGACACTGCAGTATTTTGTACGCCGCATGTAGATAATAACTACCAGCGTTTTTTTCTTCTGCACTTTCCCTCCAATTAGACTTGTCCTTTCAAAGGAGTTTTGCTTACCCCCTTCTGCACTGTCCATCGTTGTTGAAAACTCTTCCCGATAACGATAATGGGTCCACATAATTTCCAGAGTATTTCTCAGCACAGATTTATCGTTTGTTAAGCCTATAGTAACATCTGTTTGCAAGCAATACTCTTCTCTTAACCTCCATGCTGACATCATTCGATATAGTTGAATTCTATCACAATTACAAAATTATAGTTGTCAACGTTCACACAGCATCGTAAGGAAGTTGGCTTTTTGCTCGTTGAAACAAATAACTTTGTTTGTCCTCGTTTAACACCAGACCCATTTTTAATGATTCCTTCTCAATGCTTAAGAAGGCTGCAGTAACCTCTAGCCATTTCCTGTCAATAATGTCTATATCGTCTGAATACGCGAATAATATACGATTGTTGTTAAATTTGGTATGACAACCGCAGCTTTCCTCAAATCAACTTCAATAATCTAAACCCTCGTTTGGCGGAAAAAGGCTCACTTGATTTCAGTCTATCTTCACTTAAGACTTCGTATCAGTCAGCGCCATCCTACAAAGACGTATAGGCTTTGCGAGAATACTATACTCAGACAAGACTGTTGAAGGCAGCTGTATAATGCACGAAATATGGTACATATAGATCCGTTTTTCTTCTCCAGGTCGGTTGTTGATTCATCAGGTCTAAAGCCACACTGATAGAGTCCGATCAGTTCAGCCAAATTCGGCTTTGACCTTTCATGTATCACACTCGACAGTATCTTATAAACAATGGATAAAAGATAGTTAGATAGTTAGAGATTGTTTTTGCACACACAAGGATCGCCTCTTTTGAACACAGGAGGTAGTACTATCAAATTTTAATCATCGGGCATGCACTCCTCGGGCCAGACCGTATTTATGAGCTGATGCATGTTGCTTCAGCCCATCGCCGAAACCGCTTTATTGTTTTTAAGCCACAATAATGCAATTTTGATCTCGTTTTAACTCGGTAATGATTGGGTGCCTTTTTTCTTCTCTCTTCTTTTTCCTCAGACGCTATGCGGCATTCCTCATCGTGCCAGGGAGCGTGGTTTTTCTTACCCAAGTACGGTTTTCGCAGCAGATGCCTTAGAATGCTACAGTGGCATCGACTAAATTTTCCCATTGTTTTATTAAGAACGTCTTAACTTCCCACTTAGGCATTAAAATCTCATAAAACAATTTTGATATCGTGGCTGGCGCAGTTATAAGTTTCTACGCTGTGCTTTTAGAAAGTATCTTTATTTAGCCTCTTTGTCTTTGCTTTACATCTTAGCCTTCGCACAGATCAGCGTGTTGGAAAAAAATGTTTCGTCTTGATTCAGGTAGTGGCTATACGTTACTTATGAGCCTAAAGCACGAGACAAGATGTCTAAGTCTTTTTTCCACAAAAATTTACATTCGAATTCATGACTTTCTGCGTGGCAGCTGTATTAGCTGTAGTAGTAGCTGTCACAGTTTTTACGCCGAGTGCATCTTTGAACCGTGGGTTGGACCTGGATGTCGGTGATATCAGTTTTATGTTTATCAGAGACGTCCGCCAATCGAATGGGGGCGGACCAAAGAAAGGCTAATCTTCCACCACTTCTCAACGGATTTTGAATGCACATGTTTGACGAAGTCGATTCTCCGTAAGCATTTGTAACATTTACAATAATTCGGCGCCCGAAATTCCATTTGCTATGTGTATAAAAACATCATGTCATGAAATACTATTGAAAATGCTTTGTTATTTTACTAATGCAATTAAAATTGGATTAACATCATGCGGTACCCACACTGCACAACTTTTTTAGAATTCATGTTTAAATTGTATCCTTCGACAAAGCAATGGCAGCAATGAAATTTGTGAAAGTTATGGCGGCCTTCGTGTCTGGCAGCTAATTGCTCTAAATCTTTTTTTTTAAGATTTGTTTATTCACCGCCCCTTTTTGCTCATTATAAACTTATTAATCAAACCGATTGTAGCTTCAGATATAAATATTTTAAATCTTTTCGTCGTGTCATTGCGTAACATATGCCTGACGTATGTTGGCGTACACAAAAAATGCATTAGCCAAATACAAAAGAAATGATTACTTTGAATATTCGAAGAAAAATGTCTACAGAAGCATAATTAAAAAAAAAGTTTGCTGTACATGTTGTTTAAAACATTTTGAAGACGAACATTTGAGGTCAAGGTCGGATATTGGATATTGAAATGCACTTTAAAAAATATGTTTGAAATTTGGCTAGGAATAATTCTAGCACTATTATGAACCAGATCAAATGTGGATCATTAAAATACAAAGAGTAATGGATGTCAAAAAGGGTGGCAAAAGTTCATCCATATGTGCTAATATACCCACCATTATTTTATGGAAGGTAAGCTCATTTCGTTAGGTCGACTAACGCTAGTAACGACTATAGGTACTCATCTGAGGCCTCCGAAGGAGCATATACCTGATCGTCATGAAAATCTAAATCGATCTAAGCATGTGCGTCCATTTCATGCCTCGATCGAAAGCACGGTAGATGCCTCAAAAAATGGAAAAAGTAGAAAAAAAAAATTCACCATACAAGAACTGAACTCATCTGTAGAAAAATGGTAATTTTTCAAAGTTTTCAACAATTTTACCATCTCTTCCTAAATTAAAAGGAATATATAGCGCTGTGGTACATATACTGGAAAGAACCATTTCAATTTGCAAATTGTTTAGCAGGAGACGGGTCTAAATTAAGAGTGCGGTTCTCAAACAACACTAAAAAGAATTTTATTTTCAACAAAAAAAAAAAAAAAAAAAAAAAAACAGTAGAATTTCCTTCCTAACACGGGCATTTATCTGTGATGGTTCGGTAATATCAATATTCTTACATAATCGAACTACTGTCCAAGGAATTGACAAAATCATAAAGAAATTTGAAGAGATTGGAAGCGTTACAGATGTGTACAGGACTGTCTAGCTGGGCACCCTAATTGTTTTAAGTACAATGAATTGTTACCCTTAAGTGCAACCGTAAATATAAAAAAAGAAGAATACGTCACTTGTAATCAAGACGTCAAGCTAACCGAAGGTAAAATATACCCCCGAAATTATTAATAAACTATATGAAAACGAAAAATTTAATTTTGTTTTTTATTTCAATCAACCCGGTTTGGATAATTATTTTATTCGCCCCCACACCCAAACACAGGACTGTGCATCATCGCAATGAACGCACTGTCGACAATATCGCTTCTGTTAGTGAAAGTGCAACAAATAATCCAAATTTCAACTTAGAGCGCAATGCCGTATGATAACCTACTTTTTTGGCCTGAAATTGATTGAACTGGATGATATGCGGTTTCAACAAGACGGTGCCATGAGACACACAACACGACCGATTTTGGCTTTATTGCTTGAGAAGTTTTCAGAAAGCGTAATTTCACGTTTTGACGACGTCAATTGTCCACCAAGATCATGCCTTTTGACACCGTTTGCGGGGCTACGTCAAAGACCATGTTTACGCGGATAATCTCCAAATGTTAGACCATTTAAAAAACCAACATTTGTCAAGTTATCTCCGAGATACATCAAAAGGATCCACTGCTGGATTTGCTGATCTAGAGGCGGTCATTTAGATGGCATTGTATTTTGTACATAATGGCAAGTTCCAAGCATTATAATGAAATAAAAGTTTCATCAAAGTCATACATTTATGTGTGTTTTATTTAACTTTGCTTTTGGCTAACAACATGTGGATTAAATCGGCTATTCTTAAGAAGTGTGAGAAGGGCCGTAATGTATAAGAAGAGGCGATGTTATTGACTCGGTTTTCTCAGATATTGCAAGGCATTATAAGAAAATGTAGTGAACAAAAGTGTAGGTTACTGCGTCCTACTGATGAAGCATTGCAGAGAAAACACAGAATTTTGGAAAATGGGTTAATTTGCACGCGAGACACCAGAACAGGCACAACAATGCGGTTTATTTGCATTCGTAGAATTTACTTTGGCAAACCAATTTGGATTGTGATCAGTTCAACCTAAGGATATATGAGTTAAATAGGACATTTGTATGAAAGTTTCCAAAAGGGGGGTGGTTATTCGATCGATTTTTCAATTATTACCGGGTGTTTATAGCATTACAGTTAGGTTACTGTAGTGTAGAAATTGACAAAAAAGGCATTTCGGAAAATCGGCCGATTTTTGTGTTATGGTCTGGCAAAAATATTACGCTGTATCAAGTTTTGAGCAGTTTCATAAAAATTTAGCTATGCAGCTAACTAGGCATCGTGTCAGTCGGATAAATGTCGCTCAATGGCTTAAAAATTCATAAAACATATTTAGTCAAAAAATACCTGGTACTTTTTCTTGTTACGCTAATTGCTTTTTCTGCAGACGTTTTCTTGCACTTTTTGTATTTTATTGGACCTCAGAGGTAGTTTATATTTTAATAAGCGCCCCATGCGTAAATTGAGCAGCTCTTTGTCGTTGATTACACTGAATTCTGGCCTTCACCTTTCGAGCCATTTCTGGCGATGTTGCTGTTTGTTGGATGTCCACCTCCTCTGTCCACCGTTTTTTAATTCTACCGTTATCATTGCAACGTGTAATAGTCTGATACACCAACATTTTCTTCAAACTTAAATGTCGTAACGTCTGGTTGCGATTTTCCAGCCAAATACAAAGCAGTAAAACTTTACTTTACTTTTAACATAACAGACTTACTTACGCCCGTCAGAAAATTAGATCACTATCATTAACCTTTTGATTGCTATAGCAGGCTAAAGTTTGTAACACCTCGAGTGCGTCCCCCTGTAATTTCTCGAAAACTAGAGCTAAGGGTCTTTTTTAATCAAATTTCGGTATGAAATAGTTGGCGAAGAAATTTTTGCGAGTTATGTTATAAATGAGAAAAGTGCGATTTGAACTTGTCAGGCAGATTTGAACTTGGTCTCCTACGAACAAACACTGTTTTTACTTGTTTTCCATACCTTAATGGAAGGAGTTTTTATGGTCATTCTATGAATACCCATGTTAGCATTCGGGTTATGACAAGTAAAACCGGCCATTGAGTTCGGTGAATTCTTAAATTTAACTATGAAATTTGGTATCCATGGTGGTGGATAGATAAGTTTCGCACCAGCTGAACTTCATAATGCCTCTTCACTTGATCTTTGTTCTTGTTCTTATTGCAGTAAAAATGAGTTACTCCATAATATAAATTATAAAATGTTGTCTATGCGGATTGTTAAGTTGTCTACTCCTATAAAGAATTAATTATGGTTATCTACCAGAGCGACATTAAAGCAATTTATATAATTTCCGCCACCATCAATACCTTTTTTTGTGCGAAACTGCAAACTAAATAAACTAAACTAATCTAATAATACTGATAAATCGAATCCAAGGAAATCGAATGAGATAAACTAAACATACTACGTAATCCTATTATAACACATTCGCATTCATTTAAAACATTCCCTAAATATTCCATTAAGGTTAATGCAATTGTTTCACAAATGTTTGCAGTATTTGCACGTTTGTTTGAATCGTAAATTCAATTTATTTGTATGCAAATCCGGTACTAAACAACTTTTTTGTTATTGCTGTTGTAGCTATTGTAAAATGGATCTGATCGGGGTTATTGGTCCTCTTCGTCATTGTTGTCGCCGTTGTTATTTGAGTTTCGGTAAATTTGTGATAAATGTACAGACGCTGAGAATGTTTTCAAATGTTTATTATTGGTAATTAACATATGTTTAAATGGCTATCACATACAAGGATCGCAAACATGCTTCCAACAATGATGGTCGATACCCATTACAACAGCAACAAACCAAAATTGAATTACATAACCAAAAGTTCGGGGAGACCAGAATATGGCCAGCTCCCAAAACATGGCAATGAACGTGCAACAACCGTGCTAAGTTAAAACATTTTTCTGAGTTTTAATTTTGTGAACAAATTTGAAAAAAAAACACATTGACAATTTTCAAATTAAATATTTTGACTGCTTTTTTGGGATTAACGAGTAAGAGGGGAAGGCTTTGACCAAAGGTTACCACGAATACAAGATACACTTCAAACGTAATGTCTAAAATGTACTAAACGCATGCTGGTCAAATTCTAACATGAACAATTTAAAAGCAGGAAGTGTGGCAACAATAAAAAGCAAATAATTGAAAAAATAGTACTTAAGATTCGTATTAAATAAATACTAAAATCAAAACTGGCGACATGATAAAAAAGATGAAATCATATATTTAATTTACTGTATTTTTTAACATTCTCTCTTTAAATTCGATTACATTATTGGGAATAAGTTGAACAGATTTAATACATATTAGAAAGAGATGTGTTTAAAATGAGTTAATTAAAAATATACTATTACTAGCTGAATTGGCGTGTGCTGCAAAGCTATAGGCTAAATTGAATGGACAGTATCAGGACTATTTGCTCAATCGTTTCTCAATATAATGTAATTTGTTGAGTGGTTCTAAATGTACCTATAGAATGAACGCAAACTCATTGAATGTGAGAAGCGCTCCCATATCTCTTTAATTGGATGCAAGGAAGTCATCATTGTATAGATTATGGCAATTTATTCTATTGAAATTTAAGATAATAGATCCATTAATCTAATTGCCCAGATTTTAAGGCCGTATATTAATACACATTTGTTTCTATTCCGGTAACATCAGATGCATATCTCTTACATGGTTCTCAAATTTGGTACCCGCTGGGCGTTTGCTAAAATAACGTCTCACAATGAAAATGCACAATATTAACACAACCCCTCTGGTACCTCCCATTCACATTGCCTGATTTGCTTAAAATAAATCTTTTCCCTGTATACTGCAGAGCTTATATTTTTGCTCAATGTATTGACTTACAATACGAAAACTTGACGCCGTAGCCGCTCTCCTTTTCTTCTTTCTCATAACGATTTAACCAATATGTTCTGAATGTCACATCTTGCAAGTTGTATTTTATTTAGGAATGACAAAGAAAGTCTTTGCCACACCCATTGTACGCCGCGTTGTAAAATATGGAAAGAAAAAATTGATCGGGTAATAAAGCCTCTCTGGTAACTCCCACAGAGATTAAAAAACGTGAAGAAAATTGTTATGAAGAATCGTCGAGTCACAATTAGAGAATTTGCTAAGGATGTCCGCGTATCGGTTGGCTCAAGCAATGCAATCTTTTCGGAAATTTTGGGCATGAAGCGTGTGGCAGCGAAGTTCGTCCCATATTTGCTTAAAAGGCTCATAACTGGTGACGAATCATAAGCATATGGTTATGACATCGAAACCAAAGCCCAATCGTTCCAATGGGAGAGTCCAGAAGCGCCAAGACCAAAAAAAAGTCACGTTTTTGTTCTCTGTTCTATTACCATGGTGTAGTGCATCTGGAGTTCTTACCACAAGGTCCTATGTTAAATATGGAGTATTACCTTGGAGTTATGGGCCATTTGCGTGAAGCAATACGAAACAAATGCCCGGAATTGTGGAAAAAAGTTCAGGGTTTTTGCATCAAGATAATGCATTTGTTCACTCATCTTTGCTTGTGGGAGATTATTTGGCTGAAAACAACACTGTTAACATGCCTCAGCCACCGTATTGACCAGATTTGGCCCCCTGCGACTTTTTCCTGTTCCCTAGATCGAATAGACTCATATAAGGACAGCGTTTTGAGACGATTGAGGAGATAAAAAACGAATCGCCGAACACGCAAAACATTTGTGTTAATTATGCCTCTCACAAACGAGCTAAACATGGCATATGGATAAAACTGTCAACACATCTTCGAGACGAGTGTAACGTAACGTAAAAAAATAATAACCGAAAGTCGAGTGTACGTAGCCCGCGAAATTTGAAAATTCATCTTATTTTTGAACACACCTCGTATATAAATAAAGGTGACACACCAGGTGGTGATGCCAATCAGAAGAAGAAAGAAAACGCTCCAATGTGTTTTATTCTCTCCTGAGGCTAGATGAATTTTCTTCCCTTTCCAGGTAAACTTTCATAAGTACTGTAGAGAGCTGTATCAAGTGCGCGAGCCCATGCCTTAATCAAAATAGCGCGTACCATTTCAGAGGTAGTATGCGTCCTAAAAACTGATAGAAAATCACAACACAAAGGGACGGCTTGGAGTCCTATTGTTATCCCACAACACTGTGATCCAGTGGGTCTAAGGAGATACACAACATTTGGCGCAGCCGGTCTTCGGACCAGTTATCCCTTTTTTAGGTAGAGCCGGTCTTCGGATCGATAATCGTTCTAGGTTTCAGGAGACGATTGTTAGATTTTAAGCATTTGAGCTTTCGAGCTCAATCACATTCGAGCTACAATCACAACTGCAGTTTGGTCGACAGGAGGAGGAGGCAGCGGAGAAAGGATCACTTTTCCGCAAGGAAGAATTTCGGACAACCACACAATTAGCAGGAACGATGACAACATCTGAATTTGTAAAAACGGGCCAGGATTTTGTTCCTACCTTTGGGGGGACAGTCGCTAAGTCTGCATACGGAAGTATACAAATTTGTTGACGGATGCAGACTGGTATCCAAGGGAATACCGCACCATAAGGTGATTGACCATATTAGGTTCCAGAACACACTTTGTTCCAAGCGAGATGTGGGTGGAAATACCAGTGGGATGGACACGATGGCAGGTCTTTTAGCAACAGTGGAACGACTGCTGAATAAAGTGGACAAGGAGTCAACTCTAAACTATCGGGCAGAAAAATCACAGGTTACCCCGGGTAGGAAGAGTGTACAGACACCACCGTTATCATTTTGCCACAAGCCAGGACATACAAGAGACGAATGCTGGTAAAGAAGGAACACCCCTTACTGCATAGAGTGTCAAGAATATGGCCACAAGGCCAATAGAAATTGTGATAGAAAAGACCGTGGTACGGGGATGAGCACACATAAGGTTCTAAAGTACTTTAACTGTGGTAAGCCGAGACACATAAAGGCTAATTGTTGGCACAGAACGGATAAACACAACGCGTATAGGACGAGAAATGGGGAATGCCCTCAGCGAGGTCAAACGGGGGTAATATTTTCCGTGCCTAATTCATCGAGCATACCCAAAACTAAAATTTTGGACAATGGTGAAATTTTCTCTGTATTTTTAACGTAGCCATGCAAGGAAGCTAAGAGAGATAGCGTTGTTCCCTTGGTAGATGTGGAGCCGATACTAGTCTTGTAAAACGGAGTTATCTGGCAAAGGGAGTAAAAATCGATAAATCCCGCCGAAAGAAGTTGCATGATGCATTTGGGGGAACTTTTCATACTGATGGGTCGGTAGATATTTTCCATACGGACACGGAACAATTATACTTCCGAATGCACTGCCTGGATCAGGAAAACAATCTCCTAGCTGATGGAAGTATAGGCCGTGACAAGTTATACGGACGCTCAGTTACTGATACTATCAATTTAGCTCTAAAAATAGTATCAAAGGACGCGAAGTGGATTCTCCCCTTGGTTTTCTGCAGCTATATATTCGAAACGGGCGGGAAAATCGAAAGGCTGATGTTTTGAGCTGAATTCCTCACGCAGTTGATGATATACAAAAACTCAGTACAAATGTGGGAAAATAGGTGGATAACAAAAGGATATCGAGACGTGAATGTGCAATTAAGATTATATCATCGAAAATGTCACCGGAATTAATGTTCTCGAAAAGCTGAGATGTCTATGGTGTTTTCGAATACTAGAGGTATTTGACCATTGCAAGGGACATACAGAAACGGTCCAAGTGAGGAAATTAAATTCAGGCTTCGGAAATGTCATGAGTTAGACCAGGAACTCCATATATAACGCTATAACGTAAGTGTGCTAAAAAACTAAAAAAAAAAACTAAAAACAAGACACATCATCTGTGAAACATCCAACCATAATAAAGGAGGAGCGAAAAGATCATGGCGAAATGAAAGATTTATGGAAAAGGAAATCACACAGGAACATTTAGACAGGATTTCGAGGAAACTATGAGAGTTGAAGTAAAACTTAGCGTGAACATGAACGGCACAACTGAAAGTGATTCAAGGGAACCGGAACTATATGACGGAAAATATGGCAAGATAAATAATAAGACGAACATTTTATAGGGGGCTAAATTGTGATGACCCAGTTACGATGAATACAAAATAATAGGAGTACATGCAAAAAAGGAAAATGAGAGCAATTAATCTCGAGAGGGCAAAAACTATATTAAAAGTCGAAAGAAGAGATATATTGGTCACAGGAACTGACTAGGACAGAGTGTTACTATTCCGGACGGGGTCAACGTCTATATGGATCTAGCCAGGGGTATCTTAAATCCATACCTGCCGACGACAGGTGAAATTCTTTGGTGATTGAAATTATAGGTTTTAGACGACAAAGGGTGTGGTTAGACTAAGTTTCTCCTTCTTTCAGTAGAGTAATGGGAAAGAGTCGTGCTAAGGAAAGTGGAAGATCCAGCTAAATGAAAGAGATGAAAAACTGACACCCAGTTTGGAACGCTGCAGAGTATTGATACCTGCTCCAGAAGAACTAAAGAAAAAAAATCATGTTGGAAAAAAGGGAAATAAGAAATTGTAAAACAAATTCTGTTCATAAAGAGCGTAAAACGGAAAAAAAAGTACAAATAATTCTTGATGGAATAAAACAAAAAAGGAAAATATGAAGAAATGGTTGAAAAAAAATCTGTTTTTGAAAAGAGGGTTAAAAAACACATAACATCAAAAAATTCTGTATGAAAAAAGGCATTGCATAAACCCCACAAGAGAAAAAAAAAAACAAAAAAGGAGAGTTGTTAAAAAGGGAGGAAAAAATCAGAATGGGAAATATCAAGAAAAAAATCAGTTTGGAAAAGAGAAAAAAAGTATGTAGATGAAAAAAAAAACAATGAGAGAATTTTTGTTTAAGAAGATATATTTAGAGAAAAAATAAAAAATCAATAATTTAGAAAAACACGAACCAAAAGTAAATTTAAAGTAATGGTATAACTAAAAATAAATTATTTTTCCTTGTACATTTTATTTTATTTGAGAAATAGAAAATATTTTCCAAATATAGAATGTAATAATCAGTAGTCAGAGAAATGATATATCAAAAGGGAGAAGGCTACTGCATAACTCCATAAAGGAAAACGGAAACAAACCCCCCATATGCAAAGGATTATTGAAGAACCAGGCGATGCTAAAGACATTTCAAAGCAGTTCCAAGTCAAGTACGAGCTACATGAAATAAGCACAGATAGGGCACCAACTAGATAACACAAAACAAGGTGCAGAAGGTGCAATGATCAAATGCATGCAGCAGGGAAAATAACACCCCTTAGAGAAGACAAAATCAGGGGCCGATAGTTCATATCACAGAGTCAGATGATGGTAGAGAAGTTTCAGGGCCAGTACAGACTACTATGAACCATCCGTGAATTTAAGAATGGCATTGGACCGACGTAGAGACTATTTTCTTTTAGTTAAGACAATTACATAAAGCCGCAACGTCATCAATGGCTACACATACGGAATCTAGAGCGACTAAGATTTTGGGTCCCGGCAAAGTGGCAGTGAAATTATGGCGGCAAACAGTTCTCCGCAGCATGATGGTGGACTTAATTTGGATTTGAACTAACAAGCGGAGAGAACATTAAAATCACTACACGGCCCTCTAACCGCTCAGCTATCACTCAGCAACATTGGCTCTAAGTGGCAATTGCGTACATCGCTGCCACCATCAAACACATCTTTGGCTTACAATCAAGAATCCCCTATAACTTGCCATAACTATGTTGAGCACATAGAGAAAGTCGATGATACTCCTTCCTGTTCAGTATTTGTTCTGAATTTGGAGACCAATAATGCGGGATAATTTTAACTCTGGTGTTGTGCCATTGAGAACCGATTGATAAGACGCTCATAATGAACAATGTGGCAGAACGTAGTAATTTGGTCACTCACTACTTGTTTAAAAATTATATGGAGAACGGTGGATGGAATCTGAACACTTGCCCTACAAGGAAATCTTACATTCTACGTGGATGACGGCATTTGATGAGCTGATGAAAAGTCGAGGCAGTATGGATGGAACAATAGGGATCGTTTTCAACAAGGGGGGAGAGATGTTGTGAGTTAAAATTATAGTTTATCGTATTCTTGTATGTAATAATAAATATTGGTGACACCATTACTGTTTTGTTGACCCACAGCAATTCGCAATATGCGCAACACGAGCTGGTTATTGTTCTAGTTGTGTTTATGCTGATTAATGTGGAATGAGAGTTTAGTTTTTCATTCACCTACATTTTTTGCTTAGTGTTCATGAAAGCAAATCTGGGTGATTGGATTGTGAATGCACAATCACAATAAGTTTTTGCCGTTTGAGCTTCTGCTTCAACATGCATTCTCACGCCTCTCAGGATACTGTAATTAAAAATTAGCTTTTATTCCAATTTTTTTTTTCAATTACTAACCTGTAAGCTCCAGTAAGCAAGATTTTTGCCCATTGTATTAGCTTATCAATTTAGTTGTTTCAAAACCAGCCAAGGCTATCAGCTGTTAAATACCTATCATCTGAAATGTTATTTATTTACTGAAAGGTTTGCCATTCACGAATATGGATCGACTACAAAAGTGGTGATTCAAATAATTTTCTCCAGCAATGGAGCTCATTACACACTCGGTGGTTACACCAATAAGCAAAATTGTCGCACATGGGGAACGGAAAACCGAGAAATGATTGCAAAAAAGCCATTGCATCCGGAAAGAGTGACCGTTTGGTGCGCATAATGGTCTGCAGCTGTAATTAGGCCGTACTTTTTCGAAGATTACAGCATCAACTTAAACTCTAAAGGATTTATATTTTTTTTTATTATTTTCTAATTATCGCGCTCACAATTAGGCAGTCTCTTAAAAAATATGTAAGTTAAGATTATTTGTTCCAATATCACCCCATAGTGCCATTTTAGTGATTTATTGGACAGAGATAAAGTTATCTTATATACCCTCCACCATGTACTGTGATCCACAATCCCGCAACGATATAACACTTCATCACAGTCCGTCTATTCGCTGTGCGTGAACAGAATGTATTCCTCTCATACATGGAATATCATCTTATTTAGTTTTTCCTGTGATACAAAGAATCATTTTTTTAATATTTATTCTATGTTTGGAGTTGAATGCCTTTTTTCCACACCTATTAATTTCCTCCGTACACTGCATCTTATTAAGTATTAAATGATAAAAAGTTTAGTAAAGCATTGAAGAAGTCTCACTCCCAGAAGTAGGATTGGTCCCTGCATTTGCAAGTTTTTCCTACTGTGATGAATTTGTTTTTCCACTTTTCTGTTAGATGTTCGTATTTTTGTTGGAAGTACATATAAGTCTCCTCTTCATCAAAAATTGGTAATTTATTGTGAAAACTATACATTTGGGCTTACTCAAAATATTATCCATCGGTAGCTACTACTTTTCCTCATCTTTCTGGCATTATACGAGTACTGCGTAGATTGAAAGCTTCATCTATTGACGCTATCCATAAATTGGCCCAATTTTCGGTTTCTTCGTATGATTTGAAGCCCTAAACAGACCACAACTCATCGATCGAGACAAGTGGTAATTGAAAGCGGCTATGTCTGGTGAATACAACGGGTGGGGCAGGACTTTCGAAGTGAGGAACGAATTGTGAGGAACGAATTTTTCATCGCCAGTGAGCATTCGATGCAAAAAGAAAGTCCTTCGTTTATGCCTTTCAAAGTGCATTCCACGTATGCAAAATTGATATTCTACATTCCTACGCTAACTTTTGAATCATTCCCAATGATTTTAAACAATGTGAAATTGATCGAAGAGTCATGAAGTGCAAGTTATTCTTGCGTTTGGTTCTATTCTTTCTTTAATAATGATACCAATTTTGAGTTTTCGAACACGTTTGGTCTTCTGCTACGTTCATGCCTAGACGTTACTACCACCCTTCACAGGCTTTTGGAACTACTGACGGCAATTTCTCCTCCTTAAATCGTACTCACCATATGCTTCAACAAGTAATCGATGCGTTTCAGATGTAGCCTACAACTCGACTTTTTCGCACAAAGAAAATGTGCTGAAAATGTTGATACAAAATTGATAATACAAGCCTCACAGTTATGGTGTTGCCAGAATTCCAACCATACGAAATTACTTTTTGCATCTGGAAATTTTAAATATAACTTACTGTTGCAGCATTTCTTTGTAATACGGTGGAGACTTATTTTTACCTCCGAAAGCATTATTCAATAAGAAAACGTACAATTTCTGCAGGTCACCTAAAAATGCGGGAAGTGAGGACGGCTAATTCCCGTGACTATCAACTGCCGTTGTATTTGTTTCATGGGGGTCAAAATATATGGAGTGAACGGTTACGGCCAAAATCGATAGTCTCTAAGAAGTCGTGAAGATTACATTAAAGTATAGATTTTCAAACAGATTTGAAATATTGGACGACACTAGTATTTGCACATAGTTGCATTATTTATTTCCTTGCGATCTCTCTTCAATCTACGATCCCCAAACCAAATGGCAGATTTAGCTAAATTCCCCATTCTACAGCGTATGAATAAACATATTCTACTTGGTGTAAAACAATAAATTTGTATGGAATGCGCGAGGTTATAAAACTGGTAATAAACTTGACTTAATTTGCATTGTCACGAAATGTTACACAGGATCACGCTTCGCCATCCACGGTAGCGAGAGAAGTCCGCGTGAATGAACGCGGTGAAACCCAAATACACAAAGCAACTGCGCCGACGACAAAATGATGGCCATGGCAGGGGCGAAAAAAGAACACACAATTTTATGAATCTAGGTGTATGTATGTGTATGCATGCGTTTGCAAATGTGAGTGTTAAACAAAAATGTATGCTAAAAATTGTTATAATTTTTTATTACTTAATCTGTACTTTACTTATAGATAGCCCTGAAGTGTAGAGGACCTCTGTCCGCTGGGGCCGAGGAGAATGCGTAATGACATAATGGTCATCGCAGAAATGAGGGAAAACAGATGCATTTGGAGGCTAATAAATAAGAATTAAAAAATGTATATGTGTGTGTGCATATGTATGTGTGTGTATGTTTTATTTTGGGGTTCTCTCTGTTTCTATTACATGCTTATGAAAGCGAACGATGTAAAAAAGTGGCAAAGTAACTGTGACAATGGTCGGAATGAGTGGGCGATAGATAATGAGAGTTTAGGAATGGATCTCAAATATCACTGGTCTACAAATTTGGAAACAAAATTGACTGCAGAAACGAAGCATGTTTTTTAACTAATCTGGGTGCGCTGAATTAGAATCTGGTATAAAAATTGGGCTATCACGTCTTGTTCATTTTTATCGCATGCTGGCAACAATGGAAAACAGTCTGATACTGCAATTTCACAGTTATTAATTTGACGGGAGCCTACATTCATTTCAAATCTTTATAATAGTAGCATTTAAGCATGTCACAGAGATCGTGTTTTACTGATGCAAGCTATTTTTGCTTTGTGTGTGGTGGATATTTGGTTGGAAAAAAAGGATATGCAATATCAGAATCATCAAAATATGCACATTTACATTATTTTGGGTTTGCTGCCAGAAACTTGAACAAACCGTGGACACCGGCAAAGTTTTCAATTCAACAGTGAGTCCGAAACGTCTTTCACCAGCAGTGATAGTTTGTATAACACTGATGATGAACGACAGTTAGTGACTCAAGCTGAGCGGAATGATCTAATTCGGGATTTTCATTAAACGAAGCAAGACACAAAATTACTTGCAGTTGGAAATGACTGCATATTTTGAAAAGAAACACTCTATTCTATACTGTACTGATGTTAATGGCTTATTTCAAAAAAATGAAGCAGCCATATGACAAAACTGAATGGAGATTATTTATTGATGGCCCTAAGTACAGTTTAAAGGCTCTTCTTTTGCATAATAGGAATGAAAAACCATCCAACCAATTGTTCATGTCGTTAATAAAAAGGAAACATTTAACATTACTGAAATACAACGATACAAAATGCAAGATCTGTGGTGACCTTAAGATGTGTGATTTAAATTTCTTTGTTCATATAGTATAGACCATCGTAAATAACTGTACATTAATCTGTTTCAGGTCATTGGTTTGCTGACTGGTATGCAAGGAGGTTTAACAAAGTATTGTTGTTTCCTTTGTCTATGGAATGGCCAAGAATAGCCAAGAAGAACTGAACACTCATCAGGAAAACAAAACATTTCCATTAGTTTAGTTGCGCATAAAATTGGGCATTTTTAAGAACTTTGCCAAGGCTCTGGACAAAGACGGTGCAGCATTTAAATATTTGTTAGCGGTTTTTATTAAAATTTCATATGCTAAAATCAAAGAAGACATATTTGTTGGCCCTCAGATTAGGAAGTTACTGAATGACGACAATTTTTTACAATGTTTATTGTAGAAGGAATATAAAACCTGGAAATCTTTCAGGAGCATCGTGAACAGTTTTCTTTGAAACAATAGGCTACACACAAATTGTTGCTGGATTATCGAAGAATTATCACGAATTAGGTACACGAATGCCACACAAAATGCATTTTCTTTATTCGCGTTTAGTTTTATTTTCAAAAAACTTATGTGCGGTGAGCGACGAACAGTGGGAGCGTGCTTACAAAGATTTAATGAAAATTGAAAGAAATTATTAAGGATTGTGGGACAAAAGCATGCTGAGAGGCTATTGCTGGACTCCAATATGCGAAACCGAACCAACAAAATACAAACAGTGTTCAAATAACGCCATTCACTTTTGAAAACTCATTGATTTTTAATTAGACTAATGATTTTTTATGTATCTCGAAAACCTGACGTGATAGAGAAACCCCAATGACAGATTCGAATTCAGCCGACCAAATTACCATAGGAAAGATATTTAGTTGCTCCTGTCCAAAACCTTGTTAGCTAGCATAATGCTAGGGGTGTCACCAAAACCTATAAAATCAATGAGCAATCGGCACAAGTTGAATAAAACAGAAAATGTTGAGTATTTTTCTTAGAAAGCGGCGTGGCAATGTTACAGGCCAAAATAACGTGCGACAATACATTACAATTTAAGACTTTTTAACTCAAACGATTTCTGGACTGTTCGTAATAGGAACGTATACAAATTGTAGGACTCAGATTCAGTACAGTCTTGGTATTGCACATAGTTAAGTTTATAACTTTTATCGCAAATTAACCATTATTCAAACAAAGACTTAAAATTAAAAAAAAAACCAAAAACTGTTAAGCATTGTAAAAACCAATCGGGGTTTTTAACATTTTTTGACCCATAACTGTATAATGGTTTTTGATAAACTCTTTTTTTGTCGTTCTATTTGTAAAAATCAGAAACACTGATATGGGACATCGCAAAGTCATGTCTGTGTCCAAAGGGAAAAGCGACTTATTCATTATTATTGTATTTATTCTGGCGCATATTTACAACCAATTAATTACAATACAATTCATAATTTGCTTAGGGGCTGAAATTTGGAATAAAAGTGCCTTTTATTCGTATTCGGAAAAAGTTCGAAATTGGACAATACCACAAGGCAGGCAATATCTTAGCCCAGCCAAGAAAATGGTATAATTTATTCCCTAATTCAGAAAAAAATATGATGGCACTGCATACATCATTTGAAGATCTTTTCTAACTCATATTTTATTTCCTGGAACCGCCCCAATTGTAGAAGAGACTACCGAATTATATTAAAATATACATATACATATTTTTTAAGGAAGCTCTTCGAATGTACTAGTGGTTATTAAAAGTTTCTGAAGAATTAGGGAATATTATATATTCATGCACATTCATATACAGGGTGGGCCATAAGGGTGTTGGCAGTTTAAATATTCAATTAAAAAAAACTACGAAATATAAAAAAAAAATATATATATTTGTATTTTTAAAAAGTAGAAGCATGGGAATTTTTAAGACTTAAAAATAATGTTGTCCAAATGGCTTCCCTCGGCTGCTTGACACTCTTGGAACCGAAGTCGCAAATTTTGGAAAACTCGTTGAAAAGTTGTTCTCCGTATTTTGTTACTTTCCTGAATAATGTTTCTCTTCAACTGTTCTAAATTGGTCGGATTATTCTCGTAGACTACCGATTTGAGGTAGCCCCATAGAAAATAATCGCATGGAGAGAGATCGGGGCTACGTGGGGGCCATTCAATATCCCCCCTTTTCGAAATGAGTTTTCCAGGAAAAACATTTTTCAGCAGCTCTATGGATACCCCAGCCGTATGACATGTGGCCCCATCCTGTTGAAACCACATCCTCGAGGTATTGCCTTGAAGTTCTTGCAAAGCTGGACGTTCATGCAAGCACATTGGCGCTTGGAACTTCACTTCAATCGTGTAAACCGTGTTCATGCCGATACAAACGTCGTGCAGTAATCACTGATTTATTGTTTTCGTAATACGCTCGGACACAAAATGCACGCTGCACTCCCGTGTACGGCTCCATGGCGACTAAATTTCCATATCCCCCCGCCACCCCGCGCCGCGCGTTACCGAGAAATTGAAGAATTAAATCGCCAACACTCATATGGTTCACCCTGTATAAAGTGTGGCGCATACGTAACGTTAACGGCGACTCTTGAACCGATTGCTGGGAAAAGATGTACGAGTAACATATGTAAAATTCTTTGCAAAGACCGCCTAGACATCTCTAACTGCTAAGAACGTTGCCTGGTGGAAGTTTCGGGGGTTTCCTCAATATTTGGTTGCACTCGAGCAATGGTCACTTCATTTCGAACTGCACGAGGTCTTCCAGCACGCGGAAGATCACAAACAGCCTCTTGTTGCCCAAAACGCTAAACCAATCGGTAAATTGTTGGAGCGCTAACAGTATTTCGAAAAATCGATGAATAATCGAATGCTGATTTTCAAAGTAAAATTGAACAACTTTTGTTCTTTGTTCTGTGCTGAGCCTTTTCATCATAAATTTCCCAAGTATTATTTAGTTAATTCTGCAAAGAGACGAAAAAGAAGACAAGCAAAAAATGTATTCACTTATCAAATCTTAATGTTACTTATGCACCACCCTGTATAATTTATTTATATTATTGTTTATATCATTTTTACCGACCGTGTCAGAAAAATAATGGTTAATGCGAGTGCACACAACTATCGTTTGCATGATCCAGAGTTCGGTATCGCATATTTGAGCGAGGGTCAGCTTGATGTGTCTGACGAACAATTCGAGTGTTCGAGTAATCGAGAAGTCCTGTGAATTCTTCTCAAACTGTGACGTTGGGAATCCTCGTTAAACTGTAGGTCCCGTTGGGTGAGTTCAAATATAATATCGAATGGTGTAAGCTCACTAAATGTAGGAAGCTCTCCCGTGTCTCATTTACGAGATGCAAGGGAATTTGTTGTTTTTGTATATAAAATTCAATATTTGTGTGCTAGTATATTTGATCCGAATAGGCGTCTAACCTGATGGACCGATTGTTATGAAATTTTCACAGTTTGTTTTTGTCGTCCAGGAAAAAGCATCATTGCACCGCCCATATAAAAACAATTTTAAACGGTTATATCTTATGAACTATAAGAAGTACACTGAAGTGATTTAATACGTACGCTACTAGCATAAAAAGAAAAATGTTAGAGTAAAAAGTGGGACATAAAATACCCTTGTAAAGTAATTGACCGATCATCGTGAAAATTTAACAGTTTGTCACTATCAATCTCGATATTGTTATGTGCTACAGTAGGCCAAAATTGAGAAAAAATCTTCTCATCATCCACACAATTTAATATTTTGAATGACCGTACCTCGTGAACTATCGCAAAGATGCGATTGGACGCATATGATACTGATGTAGCAAGAAATATGTTAGAAAAAATGAGAGGGTTTCGTCACCCATCTTTCCAAAAATTTCGGTCAAAGTAACCGACAGATTGTCAGTAAATTACTATCAATCACTAAATTTTCGTATGATATTTCCAATAAAAATTAGTTAAAGGGATGTGGCACTGCATACACGCAATAACATTCTAATTTGGTGTATCTCATGAACTACTAGAGATATACAGTTGACATTTAGTATACCTATATATAAGTACAGAGTGAAATATGTGACAGCAAAAATTAAAAAAAAAAATAAAAAATTAAAATTAAAACGGTCAAAGTTACCGACAGATCATGAGCGCACACGGCTTAACGTTTTGAATGGCCATGTCTCGTGAAATATTAAAGATTTAAATGCGGAAATTAATACGTATGCTATTGATATAGAAAGCAACACTTTTTTGAGAAACCGATATAGTGCCGCAACTCAGCGTAAACAAAAGTCAATTTAAGTCCTTTTTTACTTTCAGTTAAAAAAATGGCCAATGGTTTCTTAGTTAGTTTAGTTTTATTTTGACCTGCCTACTTATCAAATGTACCTGTGCACTTGTTTCATCTTCAACTTTAGGGAAGAGGATGCCTGATTGAAAGAAGCAAGTAGGACCCTAAATATCTTAAGAAGAAATTCGTTTATGTAGTTCCTTGTGCGTCTGTCTGGTAGTTGGAGTCTCAATCTGAAATTTGAAATTGGACGAGCTTTTCGACGCCTTTCTAGTACCTCAAATTTATAATGCTAAATTTGAGAAAAATCGCATTTAGAATTGTTTGTCTGATTCATGTAAAATTGCGCCAATCCCAGTATTCTGAACGATTTAAGGAAACTAGTGTTGACAGAAAAATTCTCGCCCCAACCTACACCATTAAATTTTTTACTGAAATCCCTTACAATTTTACATATTGCATTGTTTTACCCCATTGTAACTGAACGAACTAACCACTCCCATCACGCCTATATTTTGAAATTCATATACTCGATTATTCTGAAATTGTGCCGGCCGTAGCTGACAACATCCCAATATAAATTATCTTAAAACATATATATTAAATTTCTAATAGAACAGCGTGACTGATGAATGTTGCTACCAAGATTTTACTTAAAGATGTTCAGAGAGCTCTTTTCAGAACTGTCCGTTTTAGTTTTGTGTGGACTCAGCGATGTGATGCAAACTGTCACATGGTTAAACTTGTTACGCAAGAAACTAATTTTAGAAAGCTCTGATTTTACTCCAATTGACTTTTCTAATGAGATTATTGCAAACATGAAGTTATCAGAACAAATATAACAAATCCAGATAATTTAAAGCATTGCATTAGAACGATGACCGATACAATTCTCCGCTGTAACTCAATACTTAATGAAAATGTATTATTTTTGAAATGAGAAAAAAAATAATTTATATCGATTAAAAAAGAGTTATTTGACATTCTTAATGTATGTAGTATCGTTAATTATCCTAACTATATTTTAGATGACTTTATGAACATGCAAATAATTTGCATAAATAATTTTTTCCAGTTCAATTGAAATCAAAAAAATTATAGTTGATATTGATAAAATAGTAACCGATATTTTAATTATATTTGGATTTTTAAATATTTTAAAATGGCGTACGCCAGAGTTGATCGAATTTAGAAAATATTCAAACCTTTTCTTCCAATACTTGGGACGACGTGTTTGCTGTTTAGTCTTCAACGCTCAGATAGAGCTGAAGGAATGAAGACCCATGAAATTAATTCAGGCTACAGCCTCTTTAATGTATTTGTTATAATTTCCGAAAGTAATTTCTGACTATCTAATTTTCAATTCTGCAATTCTCAATATCAGCTACAGTTTTCCAAAATTAATGCGAAATCTCGTTTTAAGAAAATATTGAAGGGAATTAAATATAAATTCACATTTCTCAACATGAAGTTTAGATTGTCATTACCAGTTAATTATTTGCCAATTTCAAATAGAATTTCATATACTTAACTGATTCATTGAAGAATTTTCTCAATTTGTAATTGATTTGCTTGATTTCTCGACAAAACGTTGTGCACCTTTGTTATTAAAAAGAGGATAGAAAACAATACGATACGAAATTGAAAACCGAACCGAAGTTTGGAAATATTCTGACTATCCGCAATTTGACTTCAGATCGATTTTCTGCTAAGAAACTAATATTTTATCAGGTTTCAGTTCTGATTAAGAAATGAAACTACATAAAACAATATTTTCATTCTAGGTCCTCGATATATATTTAATATCACTTTTATTATACTTTGGTGGAAAGTTTGAGTTTCCAGTCTCGTTTCGAGTAGAAAAATGAAAATAAATATTTGTTTCTGGTATATTTCAGAAATACATTTTTGACATACTTTCGAATAAAATAACGAAATTGTAATTGAAACTGAAATGTTGTGAAGGTCCCTTGGCTGTATTATTTTCCTCCATCCAGAAATTACTTCAATATCTATTAATTAATTTTTTTTTTTTTTTTTTTTTTTGTTCCAACTCACTGAAGGGCGCCGGCGGATTAACATCAGGCGCCTTTGCGCTACCCTCGTCTATACTTATGTGTATTCGAAAACTCATCCCTAATGTTATGCAGCCCCCATTTGGACACGTGTGTATGTATGGGTGCTATACCGCCACGTTTATAAAAACATAATAACAAGCATTCATATTAACCTCCATACTTCCGCAGTGTTAATTAATCAGATGGTATTAACACTCGCTACAAGGAACAAAAAACAAGAGCAGTAGCAAAAAAAAGGACCAAAACGATTCAGAGGTTAATGCTAACAAAAAGCAGTAATGCTAACAACAAAGTCGAAAACTCTAACTAAAATGTATATATAAGTGTGCACACATATGTACAGAAACACGGCAATGTATGAGCATTAGTCCAGCTCACTTCAGAGGTTCTTAAACTGTAGCTTGTTCAGATCACGTGCTATTTTCAAATGTATCTGGACTTGCACATGATAGCTTCTTTTTTGTGTTTGCCAAAAATTCTAGGACATAGCCTGTACTGAAACAACAATACAGTCGTATGTTCAAATTACGGCTTCACAAAAATCGTCCCGAAATTTTTGTGATGCAAAAGTCAAATACAGGGTGGGAAATTTACCTTATTAGAATATAATTGCACCCAGTACATTCCCAAACATGATTTTATACTTAGAAACAGCATGGCTAATATAAATAATTTCGAATTACTGCGACATGATTTTCAATATAAAAATTGCATTTTTCAATATAATAGAACGACCGTTATATTAGGCAATTACTGCGTTTTCATATTTTAATCATTTTTATATCCTCTAAGCGTTCTACTACTATTGACAAATGATACAGAATTTTGAATGTGTAAAGCTGCGAACGTGTTTACATCAATCAATCGAATTTAAAGAATCCGGCTTTCTGTTTTTCAAAATAATCTGTGAAATGTAAAAAGTAGTTTAATATACCATTTCAGTTACATAAAGTTAAACAATTTAAAAAATCCAACGGCTTATATAATTTATAATACATAATGTATAATATGTAATATATATGTATAATATATAATATATAATACATAATATATAATATATAATTTATAATATATAATATATAGGTATAATATATATGTATATTAAAAATATGTTTATCATATATCTTATCAGTCCATATTAATAAATGGCAAACTCTTCACTAAATTAATAATACTTCAGATGATAGGTATTTAACAGATGGTAACCTTGCCTTACCGACGGTTTCGAAACCACTAAATTGGTAACCCTTTGCAATACAACACACTTGACAAAAAATATGCAGGTTAAGTTACCAGAAAGGTTGTGGTTAGTCTCTCGATTTTTCTCAAGTTTTAAGCAGAGTTAGAGGTCAATACTTTGGACGAAAAACTGGGCTGCTGCAGACTGCTACTTAGAAAATACATATAATAGATTGAGTTTGGGTAAAAAGACCAATTTGTGTGGGAGAAATCTGAAGGAAAGGTGAAGCCCGTTGGCACCCATTTTCTTCTTCATATCCTATTTTGGCAGTCGCTCAACGTGGTCCAAACTTAACCAAATGTAACATAACTAATTAAAAAATATGAATCTATAATTAGTTGCGCTAAATCGTTCATTTTTATGCAAGATTCTAGAACTGCCGTAGTTAATTGCACCGCCAGCCGGCAGCAGATAAAAGAATACGCTCAATCGGCTTGAAAACCATGGAACAAATTTGTTTCCTTGTTTCGTTCATTTCATCGCGTAAAGGTATAAAAATCATAAAACAGTTAATATCTACTTAAACAAATTGTAAAGAAATGACGAAAAAAGACACAATTTCTTATTTGTATTTTTATGATTTCTGATATTATCAACACCATTATTTTAAAGTCAAAAATAATTTTTTTTAATTAAAATTTTTATTGTAAAACCCAAATATAATTATTATGACTAATTTGTCAAAAATAATTACAATAATTAATTTTGATTGATTAACAAATTATAATGAAATGATTTATATTCATTTATTTAATTTCTATATTTCGCAGAACTGTTTTTTAATCTGACTTCAGTTAATTTGACCTGACTCAGGTTTGGAACTGAATTCGTGTCCGACTTTCTGTCAAAAACAAAAACTAAAAATTAAATTAAAACCTATGTTATTAACATTGTTGTCTCACTAACTGACTAACCGAAGATTCCATAGATCAAAGGCTTCAATTTAGAACGATAAAAATTGGAGCGCTCAATCGGTAAACATATGATTTCCCAATATTCATGTTTTTAGAAGGCAAGACAGGGGCGAGAACACACGGAAACCAATGTATAAAACATACATATTTATAGATGGTGATGGTGGCGTATATTACTAAAGTAAAAGTAATCATCACCCTTATTAAATGGTTTTGGTTAAAATCATGGAATACGGCTAAAATTTTCCAACCGATATCCGACATTATCCCTTTACAGGTATGTTGCTAACACAGTGTTACCCGTATGTGGGCTGTATAAAATACAGCTGCTAACCTATGTTTGAAAATTCATAAATAACATTAGCTGTCATTCTATTGAGTCTTATGGAAATGATTTTAGCTTGTTTAACACATGAAAAAATGATAATTGAAGCTTCTGTGAACGTCGATTAGAAACACCAGAGCAAAGAATTCAATACAAACCGCCGGTCTCACGAGGCTGTTAAATACCTATCATCTGAAGTGTTATTTATTTTGTGAAAGGTTTGCCATTTACGCGTAAAAATAGTTAAAACTTATTACAAAAAATGGTGATTTAAACATAAGCACTTTTCGTGCATAAGGGGTGTTAGTAGTCGTCTTAGTCGTCCTATTGCGCGAGAAATTAGCAAGATTGCAAAAAAAAAAAAACGGGAAGAAAATTTCGCCTCTGTTAGTGAAACTGTGGCGGATAATCCGAATTTGTCGATTCTACGGCATTCTTAGCAATTGGGCCTATCTTACGGCTCATTATGACGTATTTTGCACTTGCTTTTTCACCTCCATCCATATAGAGCCCAACTCACGCAACAATTAAAGCCGGCTGACTGTTCATAACGCCACACATATGTTGATTGGATGCTACAGCAACATGCTTTCATTGATGATTTTTCGAACAAAATTCTCTTCAGTGATAGAGCCCATTTCTCGCTCTCACAAAATTGTCGCACGTGGGGCTCGGAGAACGTAGATATGATTGTGGAAGAGACACTCCATGCGGAAAAAGTGACTGTTTGGTACGCATTATGGACTGGAAGGTGCATTAGCCCGCATTTTTCGAAAATAATGCTGAATGAACCGCTACAACCAATTCAGAGACCTTATGTAATGTAAGATTATGAACTAGAGGATATATGGATTCAACAAGAAAGTTCCACGAACCACACAACATGACCGATTTTGGCTTTATTTTATGAGAATTTTTCAGAAAGTCAAAAACTATTTTTACGCGGGTATTCCTCAAACGTTGGAGCATTTGGAATCCAACATTCGTCAAGTTATCTCCGAGATGCCGTCCGAAATGTGTAAAAAAAGTTATCGTAAGCTAACTCAAGAGGATTCACTGCTGCAATTTGCTCTGAACTGCTGCAATTCAGAAGCAGTCATTTAAATGACATTGTATTTCGTACATAACGGCAAGTTCCAAGCATTATCTATCTATATATATAAAAATCAATTGCTGTGCGTTAGTCTCGCTAAAGCTCGAGAACGGTTGGACCGATTTGGCTCATTTTGGTCTTAAATTATTGGTAGGGTACTCCGGAAGGTTTAAAAGCTTTTATTTGAAGTGATAGATGGCGTTGGAGATGACATTTTTGCAATTAATTTTTTTACCACATTAACATTGAATCAAATAATGGTAGGTAACAAACATAACTACTAATAATTCAAAATGCATTTTGAAGGCAAAACAACGTTTCCCGGGTCAGCTAGTAATGAAATAGAAGTTTAATCGAATCGAAATCGAAGAATTTTACATAATTTTAAATTCGCTTTTTTTCTTGGCTTAATTACGTGTGCAAACAAAATGTATGCTTTTTGTGATACATTCTTCTAATACCACCGGCATTGCACAAAAATCATTTGCGTTTTAATGTTACAAAACACTTATAGGCATTGGTTCACATTGAGCTTTTATGGCAATACCGCCATCAATTCCGTCTCCTTTGTTTTATTTTTATTCGCTGGCTTTATAGCAACACGCAGTGGGAGATTCGTTCAATCTTGTTATTATTATTGAGAAATAGATGAAAAGAATATAAAAAACTATTTGCGGCCTTGCACTTTGTTAAAAAAAGTGAAGACCGTCTTCTATTTCAGATAGAATCGCACCGCAGCGATTAAATAAGGAAAAAATGGGCCAATTTAGTTGTAGGAATATTTTCAACTTCACCATTCAGTGTTTATTTTAATATTACTCGCACCATGCGAGGAAGTTTTATAGTTATTTGATTTTATTGATATTATTTTCATTATTTCTATTGATTTTGTTGAAGCTACAGATGGAGAAGAGAATTTCAAAATTTCGGAATTTTTGGTCAGAGTTGGCAAAACTCCACTGGCTAGATAAATCACAGCACCGTATAGTATTATGTGAAAATACCTGATTGATATGTTGACAGCATTAGCAATCTCTCTCTTATAGCAATGTAACAGTCATCCATAACTATTTTCATCTCTAATTCCATTATTTTCTGGCATCGCGTAGATTACGAGTCCAGGAACGGCGTAAGTTTTTATACCTTTACGGCCATCAATGAGAATTCAATACCGCTCGTAAACTGTCCTTTACTACCCATAGTATATCTATATTTTTTTCGGTATTATAGTTGAGTCGATCTAATACGAGTATGTATACATTTCGCCCGCATACCTGATAACACGCACGCAAATTTTATTTCCGTTGTCCTGTTGATCTTTACATATATGAAAAAAAAAACAACAACATCAAATGACAACTTCTAAACGAGAGTGTTTGGTGTTGCCAATATAGTGTGTTTTTGTCGTTGGTTTGCTTTTTACTTCAAATATCACTAAATAATAGGGGCTGCGGGAGCGTGTCCTGTGAATACTACCGCCACCGCTTTCCTTTTTTTGTGTCACATAATAATACAGAAGAAAGCGAGCAGGTTTTGCTTCCTTCAGTACAAATATGTAACAACGAATACAGCAATAACAATGGCATACGTATACAGTTGCAAATGTTGTGATCTACTTATATGAAAATCAGAGGAAGGAATTTACAGGAATTAAATGAAATGTATTTATGTGGGTCTTGCAAATGGCATACAAAGTACTAAATGGATTTCTGTGATTCCATTCTGTTATTTACTTGAGTAAACGCCATGTTTAATTGAAGGTTATTACCTACGCCAAATGGGTGCAAAAAAATACATTATTATAACCTTTGAGATTTATGTAATACATTTAAAAAGGACCCATTTTATGAGTTCTTTTCCCGAGAGTTTAATCTCTGTACCGTAATCAGTATATTTTGGGAGTGTATCGTGAATTTATGTTGATCGTCTGATAAATGTTGTTTGACATAAACGTCAATAGTATATGAAAGTGCAAAATAATATAGAAACGCTTGATTTTGGGTGAACTGCTGGAGGGGCATCATTTCATTTTTTGTACTACTGCGTGACTCCAGCCTTTGGTTATTGCCATATCGCTTCGTCTTGCTTGCGGGTACAACTCCTGCTATTGGATGGCTATTGATCCAACCGTTACGGATATAAATGCTTCTTATGCATTATATTGGTCCGCTCTGCACAAACAATGATTGGAGAGAAATATAATGAGATGTCGGCGACACATGTGTTTTTGTTCATAATTTTACTTAACTACAATTATACTTATGAACTATTATTATATAGGTAGATAAGTCTTCTGTTAACCGTCATGCAAACAGATCGATAGGCCTCAAAAATGTGATATGATTTATTGCCTCCTCATTTATTCGATATTTAGACCGAATTGAACACTGCTTTAGGATACTTGCATTAGAAATGGATAAATAAGAAATACTCGTATATACAATTGTGCTACGGTGTAACAATAACTGCCAATGGAGACCGACTGCACCAGACTTCTTTTATGGGGTTATTTCAAGCAAGAGATGTAAAAAACGAAACCAAAGAATTTGACTAAATTAAAGAAGTATATTAAAATAATAATTGAAGCGATATCGACTTCAACCCTTCATTTTCAAAACCAATTATGTATATAAAATAAAATTGAATTTTGTATGCTATAAGAAAAAATGAATGAAATACATTGATGAAAAAAAGTTATTCGATATTCTTATTATATTGCAATTGGTAGATGTAGATAATTAGTCAAGTGTCAAAAGTCTGGCGGGCGAAAGCTTATGTCCCCATTAGCATGGATTGCGGCACACAGTCTCACGTTCAAGTGTTTTTCAATAACCATGTTACAATTAGAAAATGTATGAACTAGGATGGTTCATCTACGTAGCTATCAATTACTTCTTTACATCGCGTTCAATTGATAAAGTTTATTAACCGTATTTTGTCCTCGTATCGTTATAATACATCATTCCGTATCATTTGTGCCGCTTGCCAGTTGTGGCACTTGCGGTGCATAAGGTCGTGGATGACACATTCGCCATTTGTCAAATAAGTAGGCGTGCCAAAAGCGTATTCCTCCCTAACATAATATGTAATTTTTTTCTTAATTTTCTTATTTTTGGTATTACAAATAACTACGCTCACTACTAGAGCGGTGTTATAAATGTATCTAAATTGGGGTGATTTCTTCATGCATCAACTGCGTCGATTTGTTACTCTTAATTAATCACACATAGCGCAAAAGTAGTCTTACCAAATGGTCCCTCCACAAGAGGGCGTGGAGGACGAAGCTCCAACTATCAATCCAATTTTATGAATTTTTGGAGTCAGGATGAAGATATTCGCAACAATCTTTAGAACCTATTCCAAGAAATTTTGCAGTGTCTTCACTTTCAAGATAATTCCAAGGCCCCTTCGAAAGAAGGTAAAAATATCGACAAAATGTGGAAATTGCGTCCTCTTACAAGCCACTTAAAAGTAAAAATGATAGAACATGTTCATACTGAACAAAATCTTTCCTTCGATGAAAGTATGATAGCCTGCTTTGGTAGAAATGGCTGTAAGCAGTTTATTAAAGGCAAGCCGTTACGTTTTGGATATAAGGTTTGGTCTCTTTGCACTCCATAGGGCTACGAGTATATGGTAAACTTCGAAATTTACCAGGAAAATAATCCTCGCTCCAATGCTGAATATGAAGCCAAGTTTGGTAAATGCGCGGATCCATTAGTCAACATGATCGATGATTTGTCCGACGAAATAAAATCGCTACCATTTTCATGTTATTTCGACAATTTATTTTCCGGTTACTCTTTGTTGGCTTATTTAAAAATATGCAGATATAACGCTACGGAAACTATCTGCGAAAATCGTATTAAAAACTTTTTAAGTCGAAGAAAAGAGATTATTCAGAGTCGATTAAGATGAGAGGCACTGGCATGCGTTTGTCCTCTTGCAATCACGGAATACAACAAATGTTTGTGCAGAGCAAATCAATTCGACCAAAAGTTGAATCAATATCGCATTGCGTGTGGAGGAACAAAGTGATGTTCTATTATTTTTACCTGGCTCGTAGATGCTTGTGTTACAAATGTTTGGCAGTTTTATCGGAAAAGATAACGGACGACGACGCAGCCTGAGTTCGGAAAACAACTTTCAGTGCACTACTGGAACAACGTCCGGTTCTATGACCTCCCACAAACATGCACAACAGCCAGGTCGAGTTGAACTCACTTTCCGTTATGATCAGATTGGACATTTTGTAGAACCATCAAATCGTAGATACTGTGCTGGTGATCAATGCAAAGTAAACGGACGTACTGCATGTGTAAAATGCAACGTTGGTTTTTCCGTAAAGTGTTTTGCAAGTTTCCATACCAAAGCGTGATTTCTTGTTTTTCAAAAAAATTGTTTTGTTTATTTTCAGTTTCAATAGACATGTTTGAAACAGCGTCTTTGTGCCGTTTTTTTTAAATCCTGTAACGCTTTTCTGAAACACGAAACAATTTACTGACAAATGAACTTCATTTTCGAGCTCAGAAGGGCAAAATACACAAGTATGGTTCTTTTCAACAAAACAAAAAACAAAAAAGTTCTAGGCAATACCGGGTTAATTTCGCCTTGAAGATAAAATGGGTCTCAGAAAATCAAATTTATTACACTGAATGAATTAGATCCAATTTTCGATTATTTCCAGTTCTACTCGTATACTCGTATTTTAGTTTTAATTATAAAATTATAAAACCATTCTTAACATATAACATCTCCATGATTTTTCAAAAAACGAAGGTAAAATTGGCATTGAGCTGGTCTTGCTGGCCTCTTGACGGTAGCTTTCTACTATTCAGATTATCTTAAGCTTCCATTCATTTAGACGTTTTGTTCATTTCCTCACACATATCAAACGCTTTCACTTCCAATCTCTACAAGATTCTGAATTGAAAAAATTGTCATCAATTTACACACAAATTAGCACACCTTATTTTCAGGTCTCAGCAAAGCTTAAACGAAAACTGTTGCTTAGCTATCTCTGGATCTTATTGAATTCGAATTAATTTGGAATTACAAATCATTTGAGAATTACACATCAAGCTCTCCACAACGGTTATAACTCTGAACGCGTGGAGATTGAAACGAATAATTAATGACTCTGAATGTAAACAAAACACAACGCTGGGGAGAAACACCGACAACTAAAGAATTTCAAATTAAAAATAATGAAATGAACATTTTGCCGCAATGCGTGAAATAAAAACTGAATGAGTAGCTTAAAGCGGACGCAGGTACAAGAAATACCGTCAGCTGTAACGTAAAATAATGAAAATTTAAATAAAACTCTAATGAGTCGGTCGATTTTACGCGCTTGAGCACAAAACTTTTTGTGGTCTCACTTTACGCATAATATAACAGAAAATTTCAAATTCGGACGTGAGGCAAGAACATCGTCAGGAATAGGCACAGGAAGGATATGTTAAACAGGTGTTAAACAATTGTACGCCAACGTGAATTCATCATCTAAGGCAAAAATAAAATAGCGGCAATAAAGCATTTTAACAATGTCGAAAATGTATGTTTGCAATGAATTTGCTTTTACCTACCTCAAAATTATTCGCAATGTAATCTTGAATGTTCTTGACGATATCTGCTCGCGTTATTTGGGTGCAGAAAACATTTTTGTGCGAAAACAAATTCAAAATCCTAATAAACACTTCTGAATGATGCCCCTGCTATATACGTATAAATACATTTTAAGACAATTGTTTAATATGGTATCTGTTATTCAAATATTTGTATGGACATTTCTATATTATGTGCTAAATCCATGTCGCCAGTTCACATCAGCGATACTGTATCTGGGCCATGCAATCGTCTGCCTGCAAAATTTTGGGATATACTAACGCAAGAGTGCATGAAAGTAAGATTGCTGGAAGGTTTACGTGCAAAAAGTTGACATTTATGACTGGTGGATAGCTAGATTCCTATCAGAAAAACGCTGAATTAACACAAAATTGTATAAAAAAGTTGTTACAATCGATCACACAAATTGGACGCTCTGAGGGGCCTATTTTCAATCGCAGTACAAAAGTGATTAGTGCTAAAATATAAAATGTAGTAAATTAAGATCAACTATTTTTCCAATAAATAGTTTTACAAAGATAAGATTTCCTCTGTAGGAACACATCTCAAAGATGGACGCTAGCAAAGAGAAAATTCAGTTTTTTTACAGTTTTTTTCGATAAAGGCGAAACCGCAAGCCAGGCAGCTGAAAATGGGAGTGTTGTTCATGGTCCTGATGCTTTACACTAATCTTTGGAAGGCCAATTGTTAAGAATGCCAACAACATAATGAAAATTGTTAATTTTGACCACTACGATTAGATTGCCCATACACAAGATGAGTAGCAGAAGTGGGCGCACAAAAATCGCCCAAAAACAGAGCAAATTTTCTTTCTTGAAAAACTTCCCAGAGAACAAATATTATACGAAATTTCATCCATTTTTCACAACTTGTTTATAAGTATTATTTCAAAATAAAATATGACCCAAAAATACAATATGAAAAATAGCCCACTTTTGTAAGGTAGTACCATCAGCGATTGAATCGCATGCATTCGATCTTTATATAAACTTACCTTGTGATCAAAAAAGTTTTCTTTTTTTGTTGTTGAAGAATTGTATACTTCCGATAAAATGTTGCTTTCGTATACGATATTAACACACTCCAAAATATTAACTTACGAGTATTTAAGAGTAAAAAAATTAAAAATAAAACAGGAATTAAAAAAGAAAATAGAGCGAATTTCCTGAATAGAATAATGAAACATATGAAAAAAGAAAGAAATAACTTCAAATAAGAAAAATTTTACTTACCTACTTTTACTTACTTATTTTCTTTTATTTTTAACATTAAAAGCAAAACTTGTCAAAAAAATCGAGTGAAAAAAATTTAGTAATTAAGTAATAGTTATTAATAATTAAAAAATATTAAACAAAATAATACAATTTGAAACAAAAAGGACATTTTACAAAAATAGTGCGACTTTTATCTGAATACGCACCCAGAATTTCATCAAAGTATGTAGATACTTGGCCCAACTGATTGATTGAATTTGCTGTGCTAAAAGGCAATAACAAAATCGTATCCATTTCGTGGAAGAAAAGATCTTAACGCCAACCGTTCGAAGATGATTTCGAAAATGAAGTCAACTAAGGAATCTGATATAACAAAGTACGAAGAAGTTGGTATAACGCAAAGGTCACAAAATATAATTGTGTTTGGGTGAATATTTCTATCACAATATTGTTCGACTGGATGATAAATTATACGAAAAGTAACTCAGTGGTTTTGGACAATTTTTCGTACTTAATTTAAGCAATTTTTCATTTATTCTTGGGCGAAATTTCATTTTATTCTTTGTGCCATTTTTCATTTGTTTTTTTCATATCTTTTGGAATATATCAGGGTAATTTTTTTAATTTTTTTTAGATATTACACGCAACCGTCAGAATCAACTAAATTTAGTACAAGAGTAAGAATATGTGAACTGAATCGACTATTCGTATGGGAGCTACCGTCAGTTAGAAAAAGCTTGGTATATAGGCCGATTTTTCTCAAGTCTTACCAAGCATCATGATCCAATGAAATGAGCAAAAGTCGAGATTGTAACAGCCTAGTAATTGTAAATTTGGGAGATACGAGAAAGGACGTGGCTGTCCGTTTTCTTTCCCAGACCTTATTTTAGTAAACGCTTAAAGTATTCCTTATTAAATAGAATTAAGTGTGACTGATATGAACATAAAAATGTGTGGCTTAAATGGGTCATTTGCGTGGCAGGTATCAAAAGGAGTAACCATTTTTTAACATGTTCTCGTGCATTAAATGAAAATAGAGTGGACGAGAACTTAGGCTACTGCGCTTTACGAATTAGACGGATATTCGAAAAATTCGCCAATTTGTGTAAATAGTGCCGGAAGAGGTACGATTTGGTAAAATTTTAGGCTGTGTCGAATTTTGAGAAGTTTCAGTAAAGATTTATGATAGTTATTATGCCAGCCAGTCAGACGCCTATACCAAGTCGTGAAACGCATTCGGCAAAAAAGTGGTTGGTCCCTTAAACATTATCCTCTGGGTTTCACATTTTAATAGTCTTAAATGATATATATTTCTTCACTACTTTGGTTCAAGGTACCCCAAAAATAGTAGGAAACACGTTTTTCTCAGATAGTGCCGTTCCGAGTAACAGTCTGTTTAAATCTTCTTTTTAATTGAAATGTTTGTTTGGGAAATAATAATGTAACGTAGAGTATCATTAACTTACTTATTAAACGGTATGATACTTATAGCTTGTAAAATGAGAAACAAGCTACTACCTACACCTTTCCCCTTACAAATGTTGACTATATTTGGTTAATGTTCATATAAAATATCGTATTTACTTCGAGATATGTAAGAGTGCGAAACAAAGATTATTATTAACACTAAAAAATATTTTTAGATCAGATTTTACTAAACTACATGAACCAAGGCTGACATTTTATTAAAAAATATTTTCGTTTTTCGCAATTCCTTTACCGAAAGTTGTTATTGTAGTACATTCGTATCACTAATGGAATTATGTTATTCAATCCATTGAAATTTTATAACAATGTACGATATATTTATTCCCAAACTACAACTATGCCAATAATTTGGGCTTCTCGTTTATGACCTCATCAAAATTGAATTACTTAAATATGAGTTCGCTGAGATAGGTCGCTGTTTATCCAGAAAATCCTTTTCTAATCCGTACCTCAGAACAAATATTTCGTTGTTAAACGATAATTTGGGAAATATTTCGCCTCCGGATTAAGTCATTCCAGAATTCTTTTGCACATCAGTCTAAAAATCTTGGTTGTTGGGTGTAATATCTTGTGACGTTGAATTTTCGTACCATATTTTCTTTGGACTTTTGAAAACATATTTGAAACATATTTATTTTTCTATTCCGTATCATATTGTAATAATATTGTATAGAAATTTTATAGCAGTTTTCCTGTCCGTCCATTAACTGTTTTAATATTTATTCATTCATTAAAAACAATACAATGTGCTCCTGGGATACTGGGAATTCCCATTTTTTTCGTGTTGTCTTCAAAGGACAGCACTTATTGAAATATGCCACAAACACATCTGACACGGCCTTTTATCTGGCGATGGCTCTATATAATGCCCTATACAATGTGTCTCAGGTCCAGACGTCATCCTGAAGGGTTTACTCGACAGCAAATATAACTTTTGGTAATTTCCTTACAATGTCTAGAAGGCTGCAATAGCTTATCACAACCTTCGACTCTGGTGACCATTTTATCACCATACGCAAGTAATATGTGATTTTCGTCATCTCCATAAAATATTTCAACAAAGTGGCAAGATAGACCATCGTCCTGCATCGTTCAGTGTAAAATGTCTCAACATCTAGCATTTCTGTCGCCTTTCTTTGGATCAGCTAGTTGACTTCCGCAAAGGCGTACCAGTTTTGTAGGAACAAAAAGAAAAAAAAAAATTAGAAGCTAGCTCACAAAAAAATAATTTGTTATTGTTTGATCTTTTCTAGGATTTGTAGTACAGTCAACAATTGGTCGGTTAGTGGTTGGACAGTTCTGAAACCACACTAAAGCAGGCTTCAGAAATCAATAATCGTTTAGTTAAATACCATTCAGAAAGCGATGCTTGATCGTTATCAGTCCATCAACACTGATTGTAAACAGCGCTGCCGGTAGGACATCTGCACTCACATCTTTGACTTTTATTAAGCGCTGAGCAAATCTAATGTTGAGGTTATTCGTTTAGGCACTCATTAAACATTCTTTTGATCCCATTGTTCTTTTCTCCCTTCTCTTCATGTGCATAAATTACTCTTGCTAGCTTCAAATTTATATTTTACTTTGTGCCTTTTTCGCAGCGCCGCGATAGATGTCACAGATCTTTCGTCGTATAAATCCATGTCCTGTGCATTGCATATGGCGGTGATATCTTTTTCGAAGACATCTGGTGAAACCATTTTATCCTACATCATGATCATGATCTTCATAATGTTTTAAACCTTTTCAAAGTTTTTAAGGTGGCGGATTTTATACATTCAGCTAGGACGTGTTGGCATTATTAAGCCATTTAAATTACTTAAACTAGTTGATTTCTCACTTTAGCTACTATCAAACTACACAACTATTAGTTGTCTACAAATCTCAAAAGCATGCTTCAGCAAAAAAGGTTTGAATAAAATAATGAGATCGTTGTGGAAACTGAAGTGCATTTCGAAGTTCCTCACAAACCCGTGCATAAAAAAGCCGACGAAATTTTCAGACAAGCATTATGCTCTTGAGTGAAACCAAGGTGGTCCATACACGTGAATTTCTCAAAGAAAAGAAATATTTTCCTCCTTCAGCGTTAGGGCATATTGACTGACGCTGTCAATAGGTTCCTGCAGTGTATTTGGTTTTAAACATGTGGTGCCGTACTCAGATATACCCTGCACATTGTTATCCTACCCTCTATAGCTTTTAATATGATAAAAACTTTCCAAAAACTTTATCTTCCTGCAATATGGTAATAGAAACCAAAATTATACAGCAAAAAATACAGCAATTGATTAGCTTTCAACTAATTTCTTGACTAGCTTAAATCTCGTTTAGTACACAACGCTTCCCCAAGTTAATTTCGGGATAGCATTGAGTCATGACAACATCCACAATTTTAAAGTCCACCCCCCGCCCCTCTCTTTAAGTTAAAATGCTGCCACGAATCATCTAAATGTATCTCTAATCATTTAAAAGTCGAACAAATGGCTAACCAAACTAAACATGCCTTCATGTTTTCAGTAAGACATTGCCCGAAAAAAGCTGCTTAAAAAATGGCCAATTAAAATAAAGAGAAAAGACTAAAACCTAAGAAGCCAACAGAGGTGAAATGGTGTTCGCCCTCCTTTGACTCGCCACTTCCATTCCACAAAACAACTTTTTGATAATGTTGATTTTTTTGTTAACATAATGGCTTTTCGAACCATAAAAATTTCACTTAGGCTGAGGCGTTAAATTCTAGATTGAGGGAGATGTTGAATAAGGATTCGAAACGAACAGTTTGTTATTAAACGGTCCGCGCGGTGTAGAGGGTGGAAATTAAATTTATGCAAAAACATTGCTTGTTTTTTATGTTGCCTTTTTTGCCCGTCGTGCACTAGAAATTTCAGTTTTCGTGTTTATTCCAACATATTTGACGTATTTTGTTGGGTGCTGCCTTAATTATGTTAAAATAATATACGATTCAGTTACGTATTTTTTTTTTAATTTCAATTTCTCATACCGTTGTTGGTTTGGGCAGTACCATGTTTTGCAATCGCTTTTAAGCGAGTGCGAGAATTTATGGCGATAGGTTATTTTGGTACAATTTTTAGTTAAGCCCTCTCTTGATGGCATTAAGTTTTGCAGTATATAAATTAAATTAAATTCGTTATTAGCGGCATTTGCTAGCAAATTTCGACATGCAATTCTATGAAATCTTGGGCTTTTTGTGGAGTTGCGTTTGATGATGTTTCTACATAAAGGGCAAACATTTGCATGCAGGTGAAATTCTTTGATATTTTTCTATACGTTAGTTAGCACATGATTCATTAGCTGAGACAGGTGTGGTATAGTATGTATGACGTCATCTACTTTGAGTCGGGTGCAGTTTCAAAAATTGAATTTTAATAATCATTTCTTAAGGAAATGATTGAGAATTCCTTTTAATGAATTTGAGTGACGAATGATCTTAAACTTGCATGAGTCATATGGTAGTGATAACCACGTAAAAGGTTTGTTATAAATAGTTAAAGGTCCAGGTGTTGCAATGAAAGCTGACAGCAATGTAATTAATCATGCTCTCAAATTAGAGTTTCAATAATAGTTGAGAAGTTGCTTTTCAAAGGATACGTGGAAAATATTTCCGTTTTGTTAAAAAATGTGTCCTTTCGCATGCCGATGGCTGTGTGAGGAAACATTCTTTTGCGGGCGAACAAAAAACTGTCTTTTTCAGCGCTTACTAACTGCTTTAATCAAAGGGCCATTCGCAGTACCGTGTTATTCGTTTTTCAGTTTCAAAAGTAATGTTAAATAATGATTTCGATGAAACTTTTATTTAATTGCATTGCTTAGAACTTGCCGTTATGTACGAAATACAATGACATTCAAATGAGTGTCTCTGGATTGGACAGCAGCGGATCCAGATATTTAAAATCTGACAGCTTTACCAGATTTGAAACTACTTAAGGCATATGTTAGAACTATAGTTTATAATAAAATATTTTCTAATAGAGAATTAAAATTACTATAATTATATTGCAGCAATAAATAAGTTCAAATAACTAATAATTAGGGAAAAATGATACTTAAACATCAAGGCCGAAAATTCAAAAATAAACAAAAAAATTAAATTTTACCTATCAACTTTTACTACGTCATAATAGAACCATTTTTATATTAGTTTTTTAAACATTATTTCCAGTTTTTAAAAGTTGATTTGGCTTATCGATAGACCCCAAAAAAGGCTAAGAAAATGTTTGTTTAAAGAATTTTTAGGTGCCATTTTACGATTTGAACACAAATCATTTGAATGGAGCCATTAATTTTTGTCGGAGAAACACATCACATAGTAACATTTTGTAAGGCTTCTCAAAATGCAATCTGATTATGTTAAAAAAGAAATTAATCTATATGTGATGCATAGCCTGTGTTTTGGAATCCGAAACCGGTTTCGAATGCTGTCCTTCACCCACTAATCGTGTTCTTCATTTCTACACAAATTAGGATGTATTTCGTAGGACGTGAACAGAATGCACATTAGTCAAATACGGAACTAAAGGCTATAGAAACCACGCATTGAAGAAATCATTTTTTTACCATTCACTCCTAGAAGCCAGTCTCATACATCTGCAAATCCTGAAATATAATTTTTACCATAGCTTTTGAAATATCTGCACGGATACACCAAAACCTTGCACACTACAATTTTTTTCTTTAATCTAACTTGGAGCTGTAATGAGACTTAACGGAGTTCGCATCTATTTCATTATTTTTATAGTCGTAATCGTAATATTTTATATCAATTAACACAACTGGATATATGAAGATACTTATCTCTCACTAAACAGGGTAGTTTTCGGTGACTCTAATCTTAAACCCTTATATCGTAACATCGTCGTAAGTATTTTTGTCGTCCCTGAAACTGGTTGCAAATTAGAAATTAAGCATTCTGGATTTCGCTTCCTAAAGGTACAAATTTTCAAATATCCCTTCTTCTCATCGCATATTTATATTGCTAAACTAATGAGATGATTTTAGCTTCATCTGTTCATTTGAGGAAACGGTTTAATATTCTCTATACATGTTCCTTTATTTCAGCTCTACGCGTCGAATATGCTCACCAAGTATTTCTAAAGTATAAGTACAAACATGAAAACACCCTTCTTTTCGCAATTCTACAACGAAGTTGGAAAAACATACCAATTTTGGTAAAGTAATTTGTTTAGGGAACATTATATCGATCAATCACCAGATAACTGGGCATATCAGAAACAATTTATCATCATACTTCACTTATCAAATTAGCCCATTTATCTTGTCGAATTGGGAATATTTTGAAGACCTTTCAATAACCAGGCACAATTCTTCCATTTTTCTACAAATGGCTTTAGTCTTTCCATGGGAAAATATTTATCTACCAAACCGATTTTACCCAGTTTCAACCGAAACTCGGATAAACGGGCGGATGACCATGTTGAAATCGATAAAAGGCACGCGTGAGAATTGAAAATAACTTTGTAGTTTTAAGCCCTGTATATGCCAAATTTGACCATGAATGGTATAACAATGATGGTATCAATCTCTTTGGTTTGAAACAGTTTATTGCTTCCAGAGTATAATTTTCGAAAATTATTCTACTGCTCATTGAATTGTGTCACAAATGTTGCCTAAGCACTTAATTTTCATAGCATTCACTTACCTATCATAACTTTTCCCATAAGCACTTAATATCTCTACGAATATAAAAGTAAACCATTAATTCAATCCCTTCACGCCTCCAACCCAAACATCATCATAAAACTTAAAAGGAGCAATTCCTGCCAAAAACTATCATCAACAATCATCATCTTATCATAATCACTATCACATCAACATCTTAACAAAACAATTACTAAGCATAGCTGATATGGCTGGCTGTTGTGCTTTTGTTTTACTTCACTTTACTGTTAAAGGCTCAAAAGCCTAACAAGCATACGCAGCCACCTACACACATACGAGTATACACTCAAGAAAACCTTTTCATTTTATTCATTTCATTCTCTTCTTATGCCCTCTTGACTACTATGACGGCATAATTTCTCTGTTTTTATGCTTTGGTTAACATGAACTATAAAAATTAATGATTTCTTCCTTTTTCGTTGTACACATCAGTACTATGTCTGATATAGTTTTCGGAAAAGATGATGATGATGATGATGAGAATTTAGCTGGTAGCAGCAGTCCGTTTTTATAAGGGTAACTTTTCATTTGCCATTCGTATCATTAAAAGAAAGCTGCGTCTGTAGCAATGGCAACGTAGACGATGATACTGCAACAGCGCCATCGCAGCACCAGCAACAATATAAATGACAACAATAAATACGTAATAAACATGATTACAAACTATCAACTTGTTGCTTTTCTTTATACATCCAGAGACTACCTACACAAGTTTGCCACAGACATATTTTGTCTACTTAGTGAATCGCAAGGAAACGATTCATTCAATCATATCCCAAACGGCAGGAGAATCACTTTTCTTGGCAAAACATAATCTCGTTGAAAAAGGATATTTTTTCAAATAAGAACCCAACAATAGTTATGATGCGAAGGAAGTTAAGACGTCCACGCGCAAAGCCCAAGTGACAGCAATAATATTTTAAATTAGGTCAGCTGTGTTCAAAATAAAGCGGCTTAAAAAAATATTGTTATTCATTCATTCGTTATTCAAACAATATTATTTGGAGTTAATATGAGCGTATAATGCGATGTTAGGCATTTTGCTATCTTGACTAGAAAATGAACGATTCGGCAACAAAAAAAATTTAAGCACTTCTTATGACAGCAAAAGCTTTAAAGAGAAAACGCTTTTGGTGAAGAACAAAAATATAGGGGTTTTAAAGTCGGTGTATCTGGTACGGAACAGATCATGCATTGCACAATTGGTGAATAAACAGAGTATATTTCGATAAAAACCAAACTGTCTCATTTTTGGAAAATGAAGATTTTTTGCTTTCAAAAATGTTAACTTTCTATAATGAGTAAGTAAAGTAAGTAAACTGCAGTGGTGAATTTGTGAGAGACCAAACCGTCAATTAGTCAACCTATCATGTTATTCCTGATCAATATTGTTTGACATTTCAACGTGGAAAAACTTACTGAGGAAAACTATCTGCATATTAAAAATTTTTGGAATGTACGCTTAGAAAAACTTATGGTGCGCACAAACGGCTTACCGAAAGCACAATTTAATAGCATTTTTCGTTTTCAAGTAAAAAACGAAAGCTATGATTTCGATGAAATTTCCATTTCATTACAATGCTTGGACGTCGCTATTATGTACGACGACCTCTGGATTGGTTGCAGCAGCGTCCCTAGCGCTGCCCAATGACACCTCCAGGCCATAATGCGCAACAAATAGTCACTTTTTCCTGATGCAATGGCTTTTCCACCATCACTTTTGGGTTCTTCTAGCCCCATTTAGCTGTTTGACGTAACCACCGAGTGAGAAATAAGCTTCATCGCTAAAGAGTTGTTCGATTGAAAGCCCACGTTTGAATCACTAGTTTTGTAGTAAGATTTAGCTATTTTTACGCGCTCTTCGGTTGTTAAACAATCCATATTCGTAAGTGGCAAACTGTTCCACTAAATAAATAACCACCTTTCCAGACTAGCGGTTTTAAAACCACTAAATGAATAACCCTACATATCGTCGAAAAATTTGAAAGCCAATTTGCATAATTTTTTTTAATTTCTGAGATTCTTCGAAAATTCCGAATTTCGAATTCCTATTTCAGGCTTAACGGCTACAGGAAGAATTTTTCTATTTGGGCTGAACAGCAAATAGGTCCAGGAGCTGTTATTATATCTACATAAAGCAACGGTTTGATGTGGTTTATGATGCCAGCCAAAGCTTTATTAACTGTTATTTCAAATATTTCTAGTTAGTTATACATTCTTGAGGCATTACTGAATTTTTGAAAGCATGCTTATTAGATGTTATGGGAGGCATGACAAGTGATGTGACGTTCTGCCTATATTTTCATTTCCACAAGTAAGTTGGAATATGTGAATTTACGATTAATTATGTGTTAAAATAGGTTACAACAGCATGCCACTTGGAAATTGTGGGGAAGTATTGAATTTGTTTGGAAGATACCAAAGCAGATAGAAGTTGCACAACAATACACCGATATACCGGACGCTCCACATGAGCTGATTTTGGAATACATGGGTTAAATCTATAATTTGTATGGGACATCTCAGAAGCCGATATCGAACGACTTTTTCAAATTCTATTAGGCATTATGGAGCAATGCAGAGAACGAAAATATAGATTCGTTTAGCCTATTAGCCAGACCTTCAAATGTGTCTATCGGGAGAGATTTTTCAAAGTGTTGTACAAATTTTATATGAATAATTTAGTTTGGTTTCTATGCAACCGAGCTCATTGGTCGTTGTTTGATATACTTATTTCTAGTTCTTATAACTTCAACCGAAGGAATGAAGATATATATCATGTGGAAAAACTGTAAACAGTCTACACCGAACCTTGTGGTGCCCCAATCTGCAACTCATAATTCGCAGACAGCAGCCAACTAAGTTTTTATCTATTGTATTGCTATGTGACCAATAGTTAGTACACGCAACTATTGTTGTCTTGATCGCGAGTTGAATCCCTGATGCAGCCTCCTATCTTTCTTTGAGAAGCTGCAGCGACTATGTGTGAAGTCGAGTAATTGACAAGTCAAAGAAGACACCAAGTTTGGGAACAATTTTCTTTATTTTTTAACGTAATCTCCTTTAGCCCGATACACTTTTTCCAGAAATAGCCATTAACGGCAGACTTAACTTCCACTCTTAATTGTTGGGCATTTTTTCAAGTTTAGAAATAGAAAACAGTCCGAGGGAGCTAAATCTGGTGAATAAGGTGCGTGATGAAGCAATTCGAATTTTAATTCTTTAATTTTGGCCATCGCAGTAGTGGATGTGTGGACTGGAGCATTGTCTTGATAAAACAACAATTTCTTTTTCTCCAAATGCGGCCTTTTTCCATAAATTTATAATTTCATCATCCAAATGCTGCAATAAATTAGCATAATGCTCTCTGTGGACGGTTTTTCCTTTCTGAGGATAACCAATAAAAATGATTCCATTCGCACCCAAAAAAAAAAAAAAAAAGCAGACGCCGTGACCTTGTTTGCAGGCGGAATCGTCTATAATGGAATGCATGTAAGATCATTGAATGTAAAGAGCTTTTCCCACATCTCATCCATGGGATGCAAGGGAATTTGGTTTTTTATTGCGATTTAATGATTGGTAAAATTTGAAAGACTTGGCCAAATAAACACGCTTCTTCCTCGGTATCAAATGACCGATTTAACCCATATATATTTTTATTATAGCTACATGTGTTTTAATCATTTGGAATCAATTCATCGTGTATTGGATACATTTAGACCAGTGAAAGAATATGAACTGCATTGTATGGGTACTTCCAACGCAAACTGAGCTATTTAATGAAATTTAATTTTCCCCCTAAAAGTTCTAATTCGTAAACTTTAGTAAATTCCGATGAATTGTAGTGCTTAGGAAAATTAGTTTTGTGAAGGAAAATAGCGTGAAGCATGACAACGCTTCTTTTGGTAGCTCACATACAAACTAGCCGCTTTGCCAAAAATTACAATTATTAAGTTCACTATGATATAGTTTTTCATTTTTTATAGTAGGTTAATTCAGAGGATTTGTTGAAAAGAGCATAGCGATTCATCACGCGCCTTTTTATACTCCACGCACTTCTGCACCAACTCAAAATGACATTAGGCGAGGTTATGTGGAAATCTGTCCACCTGACTGAAACTTCTGTACTGGGTTTTAGGCTTATACCCCTATTTGTCATGTTCATGCCATTATCATTGACACATTTCACTGTAGAAATATCACTTAAGTAGTTTCATTGCATCTATAAGTTTCATCCGCTGTAAGGAATCATTTCGAAATTGCTTCAAATATGATTATCTATAGGTACACATGTCACAAATGTAAGATGATGTTGGCATTTGTTATTTTGTGTCAAGTCTGTGAGTAATTTCGCGGGTTAAATTTACGAATAGCCACAATTTATACTATCATTTTGAAAGAAAGGCATTAAAAACTCTTATAAAGTCTTAGAAAGTCTTGTGGAATGTGGAGTAGATTAAGTTTGCTTCCCCTCATAATAACCTAACACATGTGGACGAATCAGTAGTCCCCTTCCTTTACTTACTTAATATCCTCTCTAAAACTGTTATACAGAGATAAAAATGTATCTGTATGTGAGACATTCAGCCAACTGCAGTGGGAGATATGAATATTGTTCTCTTACAGTTTATGGGGTTGGAAGTCCTTATAACGGTTGCAAACATTGAACTATATTCTATACAACGAAAGAGACGAGATGACTAAAAGCAATGAAAAGAGCAATAGCTACCGAAGAGAGCAAAATTTAAGCCTATAGAATGACGAACGACTGAGACAAATAAGCTTTCGCTTTATAGCTGACTTTTAAATTCATGCCAAATGGTGGCGTTAAAAACGAAGTTAACGTTTTTTTGGTAGTTGCATATTGTGGTTCTTATAGTACGCACGCAGTCCCCCCATTGTAATAGAATTTTATAACGTTCTTTAATGTCCTTTGATTGTTATTTTTGTATGCTTCTTGTGCTCGGCGGTACTTGTCAACAAGCGTAACAAAAAAAGGAAAAATATTAGCATTTTCCCCAATTGTACTTTCGACGGTTTTGTCCTATTATATACCGTGAGCCAAAATAACAAAACAAAAAAAACATTGTAATGCCGTTGAAGAATTTGCCAAAAGAAATAGTGAACAAAGTGTGAAAAATGAATGGAGCAAAACCAAAATAAGATTTGCTTTCGGTGGTTTTTGCGGAAGCGGAAAAGTGATTAATTGAAAAAGTAAACAAAACCCCGAGTGTTTACATAAGTTCAAAGCAGAAGTGGAAGGAAAATAGAAATTTCAAACTTGGAAGTGAAATAGAGAAAATGTAATTGAAGTTAAGGAAAACACAGTCAAAGTAAAGTAAGAAATTAAAATTCTAATTTCGAATTGACGAAAAAGGTGATAAATTGTTATAAAGAAAAAAATATGATTTGATACAATTCCTAGTTTCGAAATCGTAAAATGTTAAACAAAAAAATATCTTTAAATCATTAAAAAATACCGAAACAGTTCTGAGTTGCCGAATAATATTATAATGTTATAGAAATGTTTATGTTATAATGTCACGCTTACACATTTCTCTAACATCGTAAAAGGAAAAACATTAAAACATTATCCAACAAGGCATTATCCTAAAAACTCATTGAATTGTTAACAAAATGTCTACGAGTATTTTAGAAAAAAAAAGAAAGAAATGTGTTGTTTCAAGCCTCAATTTTGCTCTACAATCAGCGTTAATAATAACGACACTAATTATGTCACATCCAAGCCATAAGCCTGGTAGAACGTTTTGTTAGGTGTGTAATTACAGTGCTTGGGTATGGATCATATGTGTTCTTGTATGTGTTTGATGTTAGTATTCAGTGAGAATATCAGTATGTCACATGGTTAACATTAGCTTTAATTGCTTTTATATCTAAAAATGGCATTGCAATAATATTTTAATAGACCACATGAGCATAAAACAAAAATATAAAGTGTAATATTTGCATAAGGACTGGAAACGAAAGCATCCTGTCGGAGCTCTGTGTGTCAATTGGTGACAAGCTGTGGTTGCAAAATATGTCTACAGACTTGACGATGGCGCTTTTGGCGGTAGTTTGTTTTCAAAACAAACATAAAAATGACAATTTATTAAAAGCATAAAATCGATGTTATAACAACCACAATGGAGCACATATTCTTATTTTACATGCCGAGATGGTTAGGAATCTTTGACGAGCTTTTGCTAATTAAAAAAAAATTACTTTACTATGTGAGATTTTAAGCCAGCAAAGATCATTTGCATAAGTTAATTTTGGTCCTGGTGTCAAATAATATTTCCGGATTCCAAATGTGGGACAACTTGCAAATTATTTGAACTTTGGGGTCGATCATCATTTGTGAAACGTCGTGCCTGATAATATTGAAATACTGAAATCATTCCAGTTTATAAAGAAAACAAGGAAAACTTCTAAATTTTTGGCCGGATTATTATGTTTTAAGATCAATTTTATGCCTTTACCCGAAGCAACGAATTTTTTATTATTTAATTCGTCAAAAATGCGGCACCCAAAAGGGAGCATCCATAATCTTTTGGCCAAATGTGTTACATAATTTTTTTAGTAATTGATTGCTCGCAATTTATAACTAGCATACTGGTGAATGCGCTAACTATCCTAAATATTTATGAAGCTTATTAAAAGAAGCGCGTATATTATACGCTTAATTAACTCAGTTTCGATAATGAAAATTAACGCAACAGCCCCAGTCCAGCCCCTTCTGGTACCTTTCATACAAATGGAAAACTTAAATCTGCGAATGACATTGACCGACATATAAAATCTTGAAATTTGCCCTGTTACATCTAACTCGCACACTGCAGCAACTTGAATTGTTTTATTTCATCATAAAGCTTAAAAGTTTTGAAAAATATCCTAATTTAACACATACTCGTATACTGGTATTTCCAAGTTCACATCTCTCAATCAATTCGACTAAATTTGTCGTTTACTGAACTCAACTCTGCGAATGAAAATTGGCGCCCATCTGTAGTACCTCTATATTTTTTAAGCAGAGATTTCCAGAAAGTTATAATTTCGCTTCTTTCCATTGGTTTTAATTCTGAATTCCTTTTGATAAGAATATATCATTTCTTCACACCGTTTTCGGCATTCTTTTGGGTAAAAGTCAACGTCAGATCACCTGACTGAAATTTCAATACTGGTTTCATTAGTAATTAGGCAGTGTCTCACAAATTTTGAGGATGAACGATTTGTTCATCTGATAATGGCATTGGGTGGAAAATGTCGTATGTGTAAAAATTAGACCACTGTGTAGTTATCCATTTTTTTCTATGGGCCGTACCATACCCGATGTTAGCCGACATAAAAAAATTTCATTAAAAATATTGCAATAACCTGCCTCGTATAATTATACACTCTTCGTAAAGTTCAATAAATAACATTTTCATGGAACAGTTTGAATTTGAGAGACCATTTTCGCTTTTCTATCAAAAACTGCTTAAAACAACGAATTGGTACCGACGTTAAATATGTTACTAATTTTACTAAGACTTTCTGAAAGAAAGTATCCCCTTACTTCGATATGTCCTTAGTTTTTTTTTGAAAATTAGTTAAAAAACTGGACAACTCCGCTTCCAATTTCAAAATATTCTATCCAATTTTCTATTTCCGAAGATCCCTTTCGACCATTTCTTTTAACATGCCCAATAAAACTTGAAAATAATTGAATTTAGACTATGGCCGGTTCTCAATTATTATTTTAATGCATTGCATTGCCGGAGCCGGGACAACGGAATAGATGTTCCCGAGCAATTCCGTGCAAGGGAAATATGCATGGGAGACGTCAGAAAGGGTTTGGCAATGTAGTTCGCCTCAGTCTTAAACATAATTTTACTATACGCTTGAGTTTTGACAAATTTGACTTGATTTAGTAGAAATTAATGAAATGTATCAATGTCAGAATGTTTGATAAAATAGGCCATTTGAATGAGAGACACAAAAAGGGTAGTGGTTAATCGATCGTATCAGAGGGAACGGAACCAGAAGTTGCGGGACAATGCATATTCTGCATATTCACTCTTCAACACAACGTGCTTGACGTGTGGTAACTTTGACCGATTTTAGTACAACTAAAGAAAATGTATTGAGGAATTTTCGTTGCAATTTTCTCATAATGGTTTTGTAGTAGGAAAGGATTTCTTTTCCATCATAGTTCTTTAAAGAAAAACTTCTTGGAGGTGATATTTGCCAATCAATCCGTATGTCATGGGAAGAGCTTGTCGAAGGTCAGAATACTCTGCTTTTAATTTCTGTTTATTTATATGTTCCCTTTCAATATTTGTTTATTTAATTAGTTATTTTATTCTGAAATAGCACATGGATTAATAGAGCAAATTAAATTACCCCTTGCTCGAAAAGAAGTAAAAGCGCCCACTAACCCAGGTTGTGTTACTGCAACATAAATGACAAGGCGAAAAAAGTCCTTTTCTCATACAAAATTTATTATCGTACCTTCCTTTCCACTGAACCGTACATTTAACTATATTTTTAGAAAAATAGGAGCCATTAAAATGTAACGCTTTCCCGTGTCTAACAACTTTCATTGCATATTGCTTTTAATTAGCAGAATTAATAGCGTTAGGAAAATATTTTAGAAAAATTAATTTTTTCTAGAGGTGGGTTTATTCTTGTATGGACTTACGGTACATAAAGTTATGAGTCATGTGACGACGCCGATTCATATTTGAATGAAAATTCATATTTTTTGGTATTTTTTAATAAATACGACCTCAATTAGGGCGATCCCTGAAAAAGCATATGACCTGTGATAGGTCTTTCTCATCCGGTCTTTTTTATCCGGCAATACATTTTATAATATTTATTTGTGAATAATATTAATTAGTAGAAATTAGAAATTGCAAATTTGCTGGAAAACATAGAAAATGCCCATCATTCAATGTTTGTTGCCAGAGTTAGTATTGCGAATTTTTCCTGTTTAGTTTCTAGCAGGGATATCCGTTTCCCGTATCTATCAATTAGCATGCCAACAGTTGAATGAAGATTAAAATTACTGGAAATATACTGGAAAATTCCCACTTTTCGAGATGAATGAATGAACAAGTTGTTTTCCTACAAGACCAATTTCGAATTATTCGTCTTTTTTTATTTAAAAACTGGTGAAAGTCAACGGATTTTGGAGGCTTGCGAATGTGCTGTTATGTGTGGATTTATTTCATATATGCATTTTACTAATCCCCCCATTGAACTTCAATGCACATCTAGTTGAATTTCAAATTTCACAAACGAGGTTATGTCTGGCGTCTTGAACACATATTTGGATGACAATATTAAGTCAATGTATGAAGAAAATGATATTGCTACAAAATACTTTGTATTCAGAAGTTGGATTATTTGTAGAGTAATTTGCACCTCATCCAAATCAGCAAAAAATTTATATTGGCTTAAAACAATGGTAACGGTTAAGCGATTACAAGCACCTAATTGTGTTAACTTAAAACGCATAACAAATTCTAAATTCTGTTGCTTTAATCTGGTTCATATCCTATGGTTTAAAAAGTCAACATTAATTTTTATTTTGGCTCACACCATCAGAGGTATTCAGATTTCCAATATTTTAAATCCTTTAACAATTATCACCGTAATTTGGTGATACGTATTATACGATACATTACTTGCTCTCTACGTAACAATAACAAATTTTATGCACTAATTTAACGATTTTATATATTTTTCAGTAGCAATAATTTACAACTTTAACGTACAACTGGACATTCGTAGAAAGAAAGTCTCGAAATAATTTAAAGTTGCAATACGGATAGGACACTTTGCTCAACTATTTTACGGAATCTCTGAAGCCCACTCGCATCTATCCGAAAAGGAAACCCAACATTTTTGGTTCTTTGCCAGAGTATCCTGTGGCGGATGGGCCTATAAAAAATGGAATGGCTTTATATTCAAATTACCATAATAAACATTATTCTAATGAGAAAAACTTACAAACAAACACGCTGAACGAAATGCTTTACTGCTGACCTTTCCCGCCGCAAAAGTCTTTTGTGTGAAGCAACTCAAAAGACTTCAGTGAAAATATTTTAAATTCTAGAGAAAATTCTAGTAAAATTTATGCGCAACATTTCCTATTTGCTGTATGTGTTCACGCGTACGTGTGTACTATTGTCCTGTATGTGAGTGCGTGTGATAGGATATCATCAATATTCATCATATTACCATTTGTGAGAGCGGTAGATTGAGCAAATATGTGTGCGCGCTGCGGAAGTAGGGGAGAACACGTTCGTATTCAACAAAGAGCGTTAGTGTGTTAGCATAAATTTAAACTATATGACACATTTTGGTTTAAAGAAAATCTCTTTGCGATGTCCTTCTTCCATTGAGAAGTTGTCAATAGCAAAGTTAATATAGTACATGTTTTATCTTCAATGCGATTTAGTTTTCCTTTGCATTCCACTCATAAACCCTTTTCCACGTTTTGTTGTCTTTAGACAAAAGGAGCTCGGAGGGACTGCGTGTGACAAATTCCTTTTTCGATATTGATGAAAAGTTGTAACATAAAAACTCATACCGTATCTGAGCCATCTGAGTAGCAGCCGATGGGAAAAAGGGTTTGTAAGCAAATTTTTCAAAAACTGTATCTGTATTTCTTTTGCAGGCGAATATTTCGGCAACAGTAGTTTAGTTATTTTTCCCAAGTAAGCAAACAGCTCAAACGGTATCGTGAATTCTTTCTTGTAAACAATTGGATTCCATCTTCCTTGCCGCTAAACGAATTTCAAAAAATATTTACTGGATTCTCCGTTAACTTAAACTGGGAGAGAGAACGGTTTGAGCATTTTTAAATATGCACACAAAAGAATTAGAACAACTCTTGATTTGAAAATAGCTACCCTTTCATCTGTCTATTATGTCATTGGGAAGTTGGCTCCACACACAATGGGCAACGTTGGGTTATTTATCAAATAAATGTTTGTTTTCCTTCGAACTTTTGCACTGCCTAAACAAATCGATCTTGGTCCTTATTCAATTTCTCATCAACCGGTTCCTTATTGAAATTGATGAACCATTATGAGATTTATTAACTCTAAAATGTTGTAATGGCAAATGTTTGAAAGGGTGAAAATTCGAACATAATAAAGTGACTTTCCTTGCCGAGGACAAAGGCTATTAGTGTTGAATTATTTTATTCGATTTCAGTTGGTGGGTTTCGATAGAATTGGATTATTTAAATTATACGAATGAAGCTAAGTTGGATTTTGTAGATTTTAGATTTTATGATTTTTCCTTTTCTAGAACATGTAGAAATAAAATGCTAAAAATGCATTGGTTTTTGGAGGCGAGGACTCCAGCGGTGAGTATTGAAAAGCTGTTTGAGAGAATTTAAAATATCCCAGCAGCGGTTAAAGTTTCAATTTTGTAGTATACTTTGGCAAAAACATAACCTTTCTGTGGGCAAAATGATATTATCGAATATTTACATATGAATTGAAAATGGAACGTAGTTTTTGGTGAAATGAAATTAGGAAGAAATGTCACATTCTCTTTACGTTGTCTTTATACTATGCAAGTTCTCTTAAAAATTTTCTACATGGCAGTTTAAGGACAAAAAATTTTGAAATTTCAAAAATGCTCTTCGAAATTTTAAAAATATTTTCTTTGTGTTTTTGATCTATAGATCCATACATCATCTGATCTACTTAATACTGTTATGTTAATATTAATACTTTTAATACTATATTTATATAGCAACATTTAGGCTTCTAGGAAAAATGATACCTCAGTTGCCTAAATCTCTTCCTAGTTTCTTTGTTTTGTCTTTCAAATGGTAACCTTTTTTAAAGCTGCATAATTTTCACTAAGAGTGATTGGCTACCGTTTCGACACCTTTTGTGGAAGGATTCGACAAGATCCTAGAAATACACTTTAATTTCTTCAATTATCATTTGATATAAGTCTTTTCCCTGGAGCACCTTCCCCAAATTGCAAACAAATAATACCTATCTGGATAACACGGCAGAGGAGGAAGCAATTTGAAGTTTGATTTATGTAATTTGGAATTGTCTTGATAGAAAAGCACTTTTTCTTCTGATTACATTTGTTCGCCATTATTGTTATTATTTCTTTTTCAAGGATGTTGATAAATATAGTGCTTTCCACTTGGTGGAGTGCCGACTTGATTCGTATTGGACCTAAGTTTTTTTCATTACCGCTTGCCGCACACAAAAGCCCTTTTCCATCACATTTAAGCAGCTCCAAAGACTTCTCCGAATCAGCAACATAATAATGTTTTGTATTTTAGGATTTTCATTGAAAACTGATAAATACGCTGTCTTTTGACATTTTGTTGAAGTCAACAACCGCTTAGAAATTCGATTTGGGTTATATAGAGGATAATTTTCAAGACTTTTGGACAGTTTCTGGTGTAATCGTATCTTTTGGATTGCCATTTCATTCAGCACCATTGAAACCGACACTAGTTCGTTTAAAATCTGCAAATTATCGTCAAATAGTTAGTTTCGAAGGGGAAGAGTCGCCACGCAACTTTTCCAGCAATTGCTGAGTTTGGATGTTAGCTTATGTACTATAAACAAACAGTCTTTATTCAATATACGAATTTATCACTTAGCATTGCATACGATTACAAAAAAGAAGAAGTAGCATAATTAAAGGCACTGTAAATGATTGGGAACACATGAAATGTTTACCAGGCGTTGTTTGAATATGCTCAAAAATTTGTTTTTTCCCCAGAGGCGGCTTCAGTGATATCAATATTCGTCCGGAGACATATTGATCCATGTTTTATATCTCCTTGAGATGCTTCTTATTCCCGCTAAAACAATTTTTTTATCATAACTTTTAAATCCACTGAAACTTCCCACACCGCAATTTTTCCAACTTCGGTCTGGTTTAAGACTATAATGGGAAAAACTAACCACATTCGTTCAGCTGCTTCTCAAGCAAAGCAGCGGATTTGACAAAAAATCAACTATTTAGCCATAATTTAGATTTCATAATTTAGATTTATTCAAAATTCGGTCAAGTGCGATTCAAAGAATAGTAAAAAAGAAATCCATTGTTATACCTTCAACCTGAGGAATGAAGGTACATGTAATTTTCGCATGATATTAAAGCCTTAATTTCGTATAGATTTTGTTTGTGGATTTAAACGAAATATGCTGCATTTTTTCGATAATCTCTATCCAATTTGTGGATAATTCCATTTTGCCTCTCTCATAGAAACTCTCGTTCTTATTGGCAAAAAACTGGGAAAGTCAATTTTTACAAATTTCAAAATCATTCGTCATATCCAAACACTGGTAGTAATCACTTGGTTCCAGGTCTAGACCATAATGATGATGCATAAGAACTTCCCAATTAAGCTTCCGAAGTTTCTGACAAGTTTATACGTAAGTATGTCTGTAGTCTTGCGTTCTCTTGATGGAACACAAGTCCCCTCCTATTGACCAAAACTGATCGCTTCGGGGCGATCCAATTATTGACAGTATAGAGTCCACGGAGGTTTAACGTGAATCTCGCCGTGAAGGCGAGCCAAGTTATACTTGGACTATTTCGGAATAGGGGCCGACAATTTTGGGAGCATGCTACCTTTCTTACCATTACCATTCTTACTCCATACTTACCATTTCTGCGACTCCATTGATCTGTAGCACCTTTCATCTGCATCTGCATAAAATTGCGCATTATTGGCTGTTAAGGTATCAGTACCATAAAAATTATTCACATTTTCCGCCGCTTGTCTTGCATTTTCGCCATTATCGAAGAAAAGCTGTAAAATACAGGGTGGGCCATATGAGTGTTGGCGATTTAATTCTTCAAATTCTCGCTAACGCGCGGCGCGGAGTGGCGGGGGGATAAGTTGTTTGCTGCGCCGCTTCCTGGAAATTTAGTCGCCATGGAGCCGTACACGGGAGTGCAACTTGCATTTTGTGTACGAGCATATTACGAAAACAATAAATCAGTGATTACTGCACGACGTTTGTATCGGCATGAGCACGGTTTACATGATTTAAGTGAAGTTTCAAGCGCCAATGTGATACGAAAATGGATCAGAATGTTCGAAACAACCGGTTCAACAGTACCAATTACGGTTCGTGGTCGCCCAGTTTCTGCAAGATCAGGTGACATTGTGGAGCGTGTTCGTGTTTCAGTTCAGCGAAATCCGCAACAGTCAACACATAAGAGAAGTCAGTCTTCGGATGTCAAAAGAACAACTTTATGACGAATTTTGAAACGTGATTTGCATTTGAAGGCTTATAAGATTCAGATAGTCCAGGAATTAAAACCCGATGATGCCAATAACCGACTTAACTTAGTCAATTTGATGCTAGAGCGGTTCAACAATTTCAACAACGTGATTTTTAGTGATGAGCCAATTGTCACCTTAATGGCCATGTAAACAAGCAAAATTGTCGGTTCTGGTCCGAGACTAATCCCCGACGCTTGCATGAACGTCCACTTCACAGCCCTAAGCTTGTCGTGTGGGCTGGGATAACGTCAACCGGTATTATTGGACCATACTTTTTTGAGGACGAAAGAGGGCATGCGATGACGATTAGAGCGAACAATTATTGCAACATGCTAGCAGACTTTTTGGTGCCAGCTTTGCAAGAACTTCAAGGCAATACCTCGAGGATGTGGTTTCAACAGGATGGGGCCACATGTCATGCGGCTAGGGTATCCATGGAGCTGCTGAAAAATGTTTTTCCTGGAAAACTCATTTCGAAAAGGGGGGATATTGAATGGCCACCACGTAGCCCCGATCTCTCTCCATGCGATTATTTTATATGGGGCTACCTCAAATCGGTAGTCTACGAGAATAATCCGACCAATTTAGAGCAATTGAAGAGGAACGTTATTCAGGAAAGTAACAAAATACGGAGAACAACTTTTCAACGAGTTTTCCAAAATTTGCGACTTCGGTTCCAAGAGT
>JAHXMU010000683.1:3174977-3208350 GCA_019455685.1 Philornis downsi | reverse complement strand
AGGAGTGTGATTAATTGGTTGATTTTTTCAGTTTCTGTCAAAGAGTATAGCAAGTATAACAAGTTAAGTTATAGACAAGTTAAGATTTGCGGAGGAAAATTTGTTACGCGGAAATCAGTCAATTTGTGTGGTTCGTATCAATAGCGGTGATTCGACGTAGCCAATTAACAATCTCCAACTACGATTTGTACAAAATTTTAAGAAGTTTCTTGAATATTTACGACAATCGTCGTATCAAGTAGTGAGCTAGACTCAAAATATTCTGAAACACTTTTAGTTAAAAGATACTGGACACTTAAACGCTCCATTCTGGGTGTTATATTTTATCCATATCAATGCCATATTTGATTTCATTTCATGAGCTGCAATTATAAAAATTTGCTTAGTTTGATTTATTAGTTCACAATTATTCAAAATATGTAATCATAATATTAATGGAGATAAATATCGCCTCTGAATTAATCTTCCTTTTGTATTAATCGAAAACACCACTGTGCGACGACGCATCATTAGCAATACAGCAATATTAACTTAATTACTCTTTAATGGTGACCAGCAGCTACAAAACCACAAGTTTTCATAGAATACATTCTAAGAGAAGAACAACGAACGAAAGCCACAACTCCACCAGCAACTATAAAATATTATCGTGCAACGTCTTCCGAAATAACCTCAACCTCGTAAAATGCCAATTAATAATAATTATACAACATTGGAAAACAATTGATTTGAAGTTCATGGAATTTGATGAACTGGACAAAACGGACAGTTCAAACCTCAAAAGCAGTGTGTAGAGTTGTTATACACACAATTACGTAGTGCTCGTTTATAATCGCTGTAAATCATCACTATGACTGTGATGACTATTCCCGAAAGAAGAAAAGAAACAATCATTGCAAATAAATTCGATCGCTGTTATATATTTAGTATGATGAGACCAAGTTATTCACTTTAAGGCCATGCAGCAATGTGTTCATTGTTATGTTTTAGTATAGCTCTTGACTTTCACTGTTGAGCGGTACTTAACTAGCAATGGAGTTTGTTCATAGTGCAGCTTTTCGCTGTAGGCATTTCTAGTTGCTGTACTACGATTTGTTATGTTTGGAATCTGGAACGTTTATTTTGTGGTCTGCATTGGTGGACAATAAATATTAAACTGCAGAATTTGTAGATTTGTTGATGCTGATACACAATCAAATCCAATTGATGGCAGCGGTTATTTATGGCAAATGGGGAAAGGATAAAGGATTTGCGAAGGGCCTTATAGATAAAGAATCAAAGCTTATCAATTTCTAACGCAATGGATCAAACCTAATTGTAACATGCAAAAGTCAGCTGTTTAACGATGACGCTCTGCATCATGCTCCTTTGCAGGATGTGTGGATTGTTGTCTTCTCCGCTGCTTTCTTTGTGGTCCTTCTGTGATTCCCACACGGAAGACTTTAGAATTTTTAAAATTTTGCTAATTTTACTGTGTACTTTGAATTAAAGTATTTCTTGTACCAACATACATGTACATGTAAAAGGTTATCCATTTAGTGGTTTCAAAACCGACGGTCTGGCAAGCCTGCCAGCTGTTAAATACCTGTCATCTGAAGTGTTATTTATCTAGTGGAAGGTTTGTCATTTACGAATATGGATCGTTTAACAAGCCAAGAAAAATAGCCAAGAAAAATAGATACAACTTACTACAAAAGTGATGATTTAAACGTGGATACTTTTCGTGTTTTACGGTGCGATTACGGTCGCCGACCTACAAGGAATTGGTAAGATTGTAAAGAAATTTGAAGAGACTGGAAACGTCAAAGGTGTGGTCAGGCCTGTACATCATCGCAATGTACGTACTGCCGAAAATATCGCTTCTGTTCTGATTCCATGGCGTGTATATCTTACGACTCATTATGACGTATTTTGAATCTGGATTTGCACCTCCATCCCTGTAAAGTCAACTCACACAACAATTAAAGCCGGCTAACCGTACACAACGCCGTAGATGTTGTGATTGAGTGCTACAGCAACCCCAAAAGTTGAAGCATTCGGAAACCAACATTCATCAAGTTACCGCCGAGATATCGCCCGAAATATGCGGAAAAGTGGTCGAAAACTACCTCAAAAAGATGCTCTGCTGCAACTAATCCAGAGTCGGTCAATTAAAGCATTATAGCATTTATATCAAACATCGGAAACACAGCTTCATGTATGTTTTATTTAATTTTACTTTTTTCATACTGATAATAAAAATTATGAAGTAGTATGTGAACAAAAAGTAACAAAACGTAGCAATTAATAACATTTTTTAAATATGGAAATTTAGGGAGCAGTTTACTCGCAGCACATTTGCTGTACAGTACATGGCAGTTTGATATTTGTTCGTTAAATTTGTTTGCAAAAGCTGCAATCGCCAACATTCAGTAAGCTTTTTAAGTGGGTAAATCTTCGTCGAAACAAGTAACCCGTTTTTCTTCAGTACAACTCCAAAAACATATTGAAGACGTCGTACGAAATGATGTTGTCTGTCTAAGTCCTACCTTGATAAGGTACCAGGACCATACAAATGCCATGAATATATATATAATATGAGATGAATATGTTAATTTAAATTCGAATAAAATTATTTTCATTACATTCTTCCAAGATCATATTTCTGGAATAGTATAAATTTACTAGTGGACCCGGCAAACTTCGTTCTGCCTTTAAAGGTGGCAAATTATTGATTTACAACTTTCAGGATAGATGGTTATTTAAATGAATGCTTTTAATATTTTTTTTTGTAAAGTTTTTAAAAATTATTTAATTTAAGTCAATTTAATTGAGATTTAAAATTACTGCAACGCTTTCACATGTACAACGTTCTTTGTTTGTCTGTCGGGAAACATAGAAAAATGAGAAGTGAAATAAAGTCAGTATTTGAAAAACTTAAATTTTCCTATAACAGGATCAGAAATAATGGTTTTTTTAATTTTTGATTTCTTCGGGTGGTACCACGCCCCTTCGTCTAATCCCGCCCATATTTGCAGCAGAAGTTACAATATGTACACCAAACTTATATACCAAATTTTGTTCAAATACCGTTAGCAGGAGCAGAAATAATGGATTTGTAATTTGTGGTTTGTATGGGAGGTACCACGCCCCATTGTCCAATCCCGCCCATATTTGCAGTAGCACTTAAGATATGTACACCAAACCTACGCACCAAATTTTGTTCAAATACCGTAAGCAGGAGCAGAAATAATTGATTTTTAACTTTTTGTTTGTATGGGAGATAACACGCCCCTTTTTCCAATTGGACCGAATTGTAAATCTAAACCATCCCGGGCACCACCCAGGCGCATATACAAAAATTTATGCAAAACGGTCCAGCCGTTTAGGAGGAGTTCAGTGACAACGCCCGTACAGTAGAATTATATATATAAAGATAAATCGAACCTTTACTAATTAATGTGTTGACAAAAAGTTTGTGCTTTCCATTTGGGAGCGAATAAAGGCCCTCTGCTGCTACACCCCTCACTTTTCGCCAAATTGCAATATTACCAAAAACTTGCATCTATATGTAAGTTCACAAAATGTATGATGCGAGCGAATGATTTGAAACAAACGGCAATAATTAAACGGACTGCGTGCTAACATTTCCCCGAGTTATGTTCATAGTGATGAATTGGTATTCGGCAATGAGCGGCAAACGAACACACGCACACACACATATATATACGTACGCGATAATAGGAAGGGAATCAAAGCTGCACATGAACCTCAAGCATATGATATGAAATACAACTACACATATAGACCAGCACGTTTAGAGGGAATCAAGCATAAATGCGTGTGTGTATAAAGAAATGTTCTCATTATTTGTATTACAAATACCAGGCCATCACAGAAAAGAGAAACACAATGATCATAGACAATGACGGCAGTAACAACAGAGATGATGATGTTGATGAAGCTCTGGTAACACGCACACATACAAACGAGCTGTGGTAAATTTATCGATGATGACGCAACGTTGCTTCTCACCAGATATGGGAGTCATTCCGTCGTAATTTGGAAAGACAATTTTCTTTCGATAAAAAACTAAAAAGGAAAAGTGGACAACCTTAAGCTTGTATTGTCGTGAACTGTAGTCCAAGTTGGACAAACTTCTCGTCAGATTAGTGGGCATGTCAAAAATGGTTTATTCCCATGCACAACATGTCGACTTAACATATTTTTCCTTTTTGGGTATTATCGACCACGAACGGTAATTGGTACTGTTGAGCCGATTGTTTCGAACATTCTGATCCATTTTCGTATCACATTGGCGCTTGGAACTTCACTTAAATCGTGTAAACCGTGTTCATGCCGATACAAACGTCGTGCAGTAATCACTGATTTATTGTTTTCGTAATACGCTCGGACACAAAATGCACGCTGCACTCCCGTGTACGGCTCCATGGCGACTAAATTTCCAGGAAGCGGCGCAGCGAACAACATATCCCCCCGCCACCCCGCACCGCGCGTTAGCGAGAAATTGAATAATTAAATCGCCAACTCTCATGTGGCCCACCCTGTAGAATAACCACGTCTAAAACAGCGTAGGCCTCATAAAAAATAAATATAAGTTAGTCTTTCCTCCCGCGCCCATTAAAAGCTACAACGTGTTGTTTCCATTAAAAGATTTAATGCTAAAAAATATTTAAAAAAATCGTAAAAGGCATAATTTGTTCGAATGCGTGTGTCTCAATTATCTTTTAAATACTTTGCTTTAAATCATCCACCTTGTAAACTTTCTAGCTACAACAATTTCACAACAAAAATCAAGTTTGGCCAACTGATTGTGGAGTTTTTTGTTGCAATTCCACTTAACAAACTTGGTTATGTGACAAGTCGAATTATTTTACTGAAGCCACATTGACCTAAAGGAGATTCCTTTTAGGCGTAGTTCTGGAAACGAAAATTGTTTCTGCCTGTCTACGAACAATACTCTTCTCATCATTGATTTATTGGCGGCAGAGGCAAGATAGATAGATAGATTCTTCTTCTCCTTTTTCTTATGTGGCGGCTGGAATACACAGCTTTATCTATCATACGCCGCCCGTAGAAAATAATTCCAAGCACTTCGATCTTCTGCGCTTCTCCTCCAATTCGTCACACCAAGCTTCGATAGTATTTGAAAAACCTGGTTCTTCCAAAGGAGTTTTGGTCGCCCTCTTCTGCGCTGTCTATCGAGTTCATTTGGGTCTATCCGCACAAAATGACCCAGCCAACGCAATCGCTGTATATTGATGCGTTGGATGGCGGTAATGTAAGCTTTATATATAGGTACATCAAGGACATCCTCTAGTCGGATATAGACACTTTCTGTGTAAAGAGTGCGGACATTCCATTCCTGTAAAGAGTGATCCTTATAACGTTTGCGAGGGTCATCAACATTTAGGGGGGGTTTGCTTTATTATTTTCTTCATATTTTCATGATAAAATTTTTTTAAGATGAGCGACTTATCAGGTTGTTGGTGCTGCCAACGACCACTAGGCTGGTGAGTTGAGTTTCAGTAACACAAGTTTCCTTATCATGCCATTTAGGTTTCTCAACTAGTCGCCTTCTCACTTTAGCTACCATTAAACGAATGTCTGAAGGCATTACCAGGGAATACTTGCCCGAAGGTCGGAAGTCGTGAGCTGCTTGGGAAATTCTGCCCAAATTAGAAATTTCCCTACTACTAGTTCTATTACGAGATTCACTAATACAAATTTACAGTTTCAACGTAAGGTATATGCAGTGTTCCAAAAATGTAAATTTTTTGGTAGTCGCAACAAATAACCAGGTTTTGTTAACATTTACTGCCAGACCAAATTTTGCTGCCTCCACTTCAATTCTTGAGAAGGTTGCAGTAGTATCTGGCTAATATCTCCCTATGTAGTTGTGCTGCAAATTCGATTGAATATGTGTAAGCGCGGCAAACATTCTTCGTGTGAAAATATTCAGAAGAAAAGTAATAAAAAAAGACAAAGGAATTTCTTTACAAACTTCCTACAAGTCGAAGAAGATCATTGTGTTCGCATTGACACGCAATGACTCATATCTGCACAGATAGTGTCGGGATGTACTCCCTGTTTGTATGTGTGAGTGCATACAATCTAAGTATGTAGTCATGCTGTTTAGGAGCATCGCCTTGATGATGCTGACGACGTCGCTGTTATCCGTTGTACAAGCGGTAATTAATCTTAGCCGTAAATGTTGTAAAATTTATGAACCCCTAAATCAAGCTATAGACCAAATACCAAAAGGAAGTGTACAGGACTTAACCACCACAGAGAAGAGGATTCAGCCATCGAGAAGCTAGCAGAGGCCAATGGAGCCACATCCTTGATTGTAACAATATTACGTTGTGCTCTTGAATCAGCTTCTTGTTTGCTGTAATATCTAAAGGGTATTACTAGTTAAATATTTACACTGGTCCTTTAGTAGTGATCACATAATCTTTAAAATGTTTCGAACCCCCCCTTCTCTACTGCTACCAGCCAGCCACCAGCCGCAGCGTCACTAATAACGCGTAACGCTTTTAGTGCGGAACAGCAGAGCACTACTAGTACCACCTCTAATGCCATCAGTATAAAATGTGATTAATTAATGTGCATAAAGCCGTTTTTTGTTAGTGTTTGTAAACAATGTTTGCTCTATTTTCCTATCCACTTCTAACAAACGAAAATATAATTTATTAATTTTCTACTCCAAAGTGAAAGTTTAAACCACCCATTTAATGTTATAATTAAGAAAAAGGGTTTTAATTATAATCCACAGAGAGCAGCGATATGAATTTTGGAAATATCCAAGTGTAATATATTTTGCGAATAATAAAGTTGATACGAATGTCCTACAGCCGACTAAACGTTAGTGTTTGTGTTCCCTGTGCAATGATGATAAATTAATTACAAATTTTACAAATGTTTTGAGATTTAAGTAAAACAGAATAGAAATAAAAAAACAAAAATCCTGACACCGAAGACATATCTAAACGGAAGTAATCATGAGTTATGGTCACAGCCATCAAAGCCATCAGCAACAGCAGCATCACCACAATCAACACCATCATCATCACCAGTATTTTTCACTGCCACTGCCAAGCCAACAGAATTTTTGGTATATCATTCATGTGATAATATTTTTGATAGGTAAGTGCTAATTAAGAGATATTTAATTACTAAATATGGAGTGTTTTGTATCGACACTATTAAGAGATTGAAGGGGTGGCTGTATTGCTGTATTGCTTTAACTGAAGCACATTCCATTTTCATTGATTTCAAAGGACTTTTCCTATGTCCAGTTTTTTAACAGATGTAAGCAAAACAAACAAGCCACCACAACTTTGATTTCATATTTCAATCTCATTAAGAGAGAAGATTTTATTAAAGCATCGTTTTGAAATTCCCTTTATTGTGTATTTTTTATTACCCGCATGTTAATTGAATTGGACTTCATGACACAACTAAATGGAGACTAACTAGTAGTTTGCTAACAAGTGCCTTAAATATGACATCTGTGTCTGCAAATAAAAGTTCACTTAGTATTATAATGACGCCCTCCTGAAAAAGAACAAACAATAAAAATACTATTTGGACAGTCTTACGACTTATCGTTTTATTTTCTGAATAGAAAAATAGTCAAAATGGAGACAAGAAAGCATAAAGTTAACAAACCCGGATCAGTAGAGATTTCAATGCTAAGGCAGCATAAGATTCGGTTTGACTTTCTGTAAGGATTTTTGTGCAATATGCAATTAATGCCGAGTTAACTTGTGGTTCTGGACCTTTTAGAACGATCACTGTTCCGTTCACGCAAGTTAGTAGCTTGCTGGCTGAAGATGTTATTATATTGTGGGTAAAGTCTAATATTGAAGGAAATTCAAAATTATTCCGGAAAATTACTATTAATGGACACGGTTTCAATGGCGCGACTGTATTGAATATATTGAATATCTGAGTTGGATCCAATTTGGCCGAAACTAAGCTAATATACACGGTTTATTCGTATTAGAACACCTTCAAATACAAACAACTAAAATAAGCACTTCAACACTACAATTGAAATTTAAATTCCAATAGCTGTCGTCCAAGGGAATTGCTGAAAGGATAGGAAAGAATGTGGATGTTTAAATAAATTCAACGTTCAGCTAAAATTTTCTGTTCAAAGGATGCATTTGTGAAAAACACTGGACTAATAATACACAACTGAAAACATTAAAATCCCCAGACCTTGGTAACGGTTTGTCCAAATATGAAAACATTTGTATTTTTGGGGGTTTGCAAAGTGGCGTCTTTGGCATGGTGTTATAGATTCCGCCAAAACACCAAAATAATTAACTGGTAGTATGCGTACAAGCAAAACAAAAAAAAAAAAAAAAAAAAAAACAAAAAGACTGGACATCCAACCGACAGCATTGATCAATTATTTATCTCCGTTGGATTCCTACATTCAGTGAGAATCACAATCTGCCATCAGCGACCAAAATTAAAACGAAATCAAATCTGGAAAATGAAGAGTCAAATTGTAAAAATATGCTAATTTGCAATCATAATTTGTTTATTTCAGGACTTTTTTATTGTTTTTTTTTTTTAACTTTTTGATGAATTAAATCAATAGAACGTCTGACGCTTGCTAAATTACACTAGATTTAGCACTATTGAACAGGGAATGTGAACTTGATTTGCCATTAGGAAAGATACCACTCAGCTATTTTATAGTTTTATCAAAAATTATACTCCAGATTTCATATGCCAATATAATCAATTTCCAAAGTTTTTTAATTATATTTTTATTAGCAATAATAAATAGTTGCTAGTAGAAAAACAGTCTTAAACAGAAATAGGAAAACAGATGATATTTAAATAATTAAACTTAATTTGCTGCTTGTTTTCGTAAAACGCTGAAATCGATAAACAAACGAATCGTTTGGAAACGAAGACATTGTTAATAAGGATTTTATGAAAATTTCCGTCAACAATCAGTTTCCACCATTATATATTTTTTCAGCGCTTCTTCATATTGGCTCACACAAAAATCAGTAAATTTGTATGGGACCACACTTTAGACCACAATTTGGTATAGTCAATAAAAATAAAAGCTAAAAACAAAAATCTACACGAAGTTCAAGAAGAAAATAAATACCTGTTCGTTTGCTTCTTGAACTAATTTAATTTTTCATTTTATGGAAACAAGCTATTAATAAACTAGTTAATTTGTAAGGCAGCCCATGTATATGTATAGCTAGATGCATAAGAATGTCGTCCGTCTTTATTCTGAAAACTGAATTTATTAATCGCATTAGGTGTACAAATTCAATGGAACCGTTGGAGAGATATGAATCTAGAAGCATGCGGTTTCAATCGGTCACTTAAATGATACGTTTCAGAAAGAGCGTTATTATTTGTTCGGTTTCTCTCACGCTTTCTAAGCATTTTGAATCAATACAATGATCAAAAGCGTGGATAACTGACTCCCCTGAATTACATATTACAGAAACAAAATTGTGTTTCAGCAAATCAGCCAATTTGTATGGGATTTACCAGAAGGGACCTGACAATGCAGTCAATTTTCATTCTTAGACCACACTTTAGCAAACGCTTAACATTTGCTAAATATGTTACAAAGTTATTGTTATTGAGTAACTGAAGAAATTCGTTGAGAGCAAAACGTTTTAACGCTTAAGGCGACAAATATCGAGCGACAAATATTTTGGTCGAGGAAAATGTGTGCTGACTTCAATTTTAAATTGAGAGTAACTCACCTCTTCTTTTTGCCTTGAAGAGAAGATTAACGTAGTCAGGATTGTCTCCATGTAACAAGTTGCACCACAAAGTTAAAACCATATATAATTAAAATAAGTTCCTTTTCCGTGTAGCTTTGGAAAGAAAAACTTATTCAGCGTCTTTATGTAACGTCTTGATAGTAATATTAATAAGATATCCTGTACTTAATGGTCCGGACGATGTTCGATTTACCAAAACCTTGAGGTCGCCAATAACCGAAAGAAATGTTTCCAATTAGCAGTTCAAGGAAGACTGAGAAAGGGTTGAAGACAAGGAGCGCCTCTGATTACCATAAAGCTAAAACAGTGAACATCGCGTCCAGCAAATGATGTTAGCATTTCAAACACATCAGCCAACTCCATCGCAAACGATATTTTGAACTTCAGAAGCATCAAATCTTGACACTCAATATTTTCGAAGAATACTGAATAAATTCAAACAGTACTATTCCACAACTGCTGTATTTGCCTGATTTAGTTCCCTTTAGCTTCCGAAAATTTCTTAAATTCAGAAGACAACATCGGGTACGCCTTTTTGGAATCGATTAAAGAGATTTCACGTAAATTGAAGCGCGCTCTGAAGGCCATACCTTGAGCTGATTATTCGAGGTGTTTCGAGGCTTGGAAAAAACCTTGGCATAAGTATACTGTGTTCAGGAACGAAATAGATCTAAATGAATAAATAAAGATTTTTTTTATTTTGTTAGAAATAAAACTGGTCTAACTTTTTGAATTATTAAATACTTGAAAATAAAATAATTTTCAACATTAAAGAGTTCATTTTTGCGAAATTATTTTAACTCAAAATTTGCATTGTCAAATTAAGTATTAGGGCTATACATTGATGAGGAGAACATTTTAATGGTTGTTTTAGATGCTCAATATATTAATTTTTATTTGTCATTTAGCACCACCATTACTTAACTGTTCTTAACTCAACTTTCTATTCTAACAAGCAAATTTTGTATTCAGTTATGAGTTTGGTAAAATATTGGACAAATATGATAGCATTTTTTTTTACTTGGTGAAATATTTTAGAAAATTTAGGGCTAAAAATAATATCAGCCAGCCCTGCAGCTAACCAGAGTGACAGACGGACATGGCTTAATGGCCTTCAATGATCGTGTAACGTATTTCATCTTAAATGGCCTACTAACATGTCTCTACCAGTGCGCAGTACTTTGTTTCGTGTCTGATGATATTTCTAAGAAAAATTATGTACATTTTATGACACGTTTAATACACTGTTGAACTTTCCAACAATAAAATTTCGAAGTTATTTGCACACAGTTTGAATAGCCTCTAGCTACGCTTTTTCTTCAACTGGTGAGATCTTGTTGCACGTCATATTAATGTTTTTTGGCATACGTCTATCCAACTTAATTTATGTGTATTGTTTTTCATCAGGTCTCTAAGTTCATTGCACTGCAGACTATTTTTTTCCTTACATACATAACATACAATGCCGACAAATTCAACACGCCATTCTGATATGAATCCGATTTACTAGGATGAATGCTCGTCAAATGAAAGGCAAATTATGCATTACAGTATGCCAGGCTTCAAGAGATTGGAATAATTCCAAGAAATTATTAATATCGGTATTAAAATTGCTAGATATTGTTTAAACGCTTGGTTTAAATCTCTGTATCCACATGTAAAGACTGTCAGATGACTATAGCATTTTTTTCATGTATCGCATGATAAACTTTTCGACTCGAAGGTAAGTGATGACTAAGATGATGATGATGATGACGACACCGCATATTTCTTGATTTGTTGCAGGTTTTTCCTTTGCAGAAGGTAACGCTCATTTCACATGTTATCCAAATGATTAGCAATACACCGACAAATTATAGCTTTTTGGAAACAGAGAGTTCGATTGAGAGCTCGGACAGACAGACAGGAGGCATGCAAGCAGGCTTACAATATTCATTTCAAATTTTCTTCATAATTATTATCACTTTTAATGACTTATCGAACATTTTGTTTAATCACAATAAAACATTTTATAATAATAATAAGCGTTTCTAGGAACAAAACGAATGAATGGAAGAAAGTTTACGCCACAATCAAAGGTGGCCAGATTTTTTTTTTGTGTGCTGAAAACAACAAGTAGGAATAAAACTAGAAAAGTATTACTAAATGTTAAAATGTTATTAATACAAATGTGTTATGAAATGCATAGTTAAGCAGCAAATCGAATATCAAATAAAAATGACAAAGTAAATGAAGTCAGTGCGAGCAGCAGTTTTCTTTGCTGAACAAGATATCTAAATTTATTCTCACATACAAGCGGAACGAACTCAAATTCAGGCAAAGTTAAGCGCACAAAAGTCTACATAGGAATATAAAAAAAAAATTAAAAGAAAAACATATAAATAAAATATGAGCTAAAGAAAAGAATTATGAAACACATGGGAAAATCTCTCAAAATGGAACGCCCCTTAACACCACCTAAAAGGACTTTGGGATGTACAGTGAATGAGTACCTTAAGCTAGGGTGAAAACGAAAGTGTGTTTATGAGCAAGGTGGTGCTCGTTTAACGTATGATGGAAACAAAAGTGAAATACATTTTTGAACAAATCGATAAAATTTACGTTGAGGAAAAGAATCATATAATATGAAGTGGGAAATAGTGGGAACTCCTTGAAGTAAAACTATACCACACAGTGGTGTAAAAGATTCAACCAGTTATTTCGCTCTCTTTAAATCAGTTTCTTCAAAAATAATCGAAACGCATTGACAACGCCCTTGCGTTGCAAAAGTTGTAATTCAATCAGTAGAGATATTTCAGTCAGGTAAACTGATTGACTATACTTTAACCCAGTATATATTCGCTTTAGTGTAAAAATGTTCTCGGTGCCGAAAGGAGCGTAGTAAAACACAACAAAAGAAGCATTTCTGACGTAGAAGAAAATTATAGGGGGACCGTTAATAGAGCAATTTATATGCTTGGTATTCTTGGTATCTCAATAACGAATCATTCCATTTGCATTCTCAGAAAAAGATTACTAAATGCCTGAAGTGTGGTAAAATATAATGAATTTAGTTCAGTTACAGATATATATGATATTAGGAATGTATGGATAAAACCACACAATTTGTATGGGTTATTACAGATTGGGCGGGGATATGCTATCGAATTTTTCAAATATTGTATTGTAAAATATCGTTTACTTATTCGAATTTTCTCAAGTTTTGTAGAGAAATATAAATCAATATAGTAAACAGAAATCTGGGCTGCCGCAGCACATTAATTATTTGTTATAGAGAAAATGACGAAATTATTATAATTTCGCAATTCATGTACTAGAAGGGATGTGACAATGCGGACCATTTTCATTTTCAGGCCATACTTTGGCAAAAGCCTTATTTGCCTAAAACAGAGATTTGAGAGTTATTGCAGTTTACGAACGAAGAGTTATAGGTAACAAATTAAACTTTGAAATTCGGAAAATTTGTGAAGAACTAGAAGGGTGGGTCTAAATATCTCGTTTTCAATCCAGGGCATCGAGCTGAGAAAACATTAGGCTGTACCAAGTTTCAAGAAGTTTTATAATAGTTTACTGCAGTTATCGAACCTACTAGGTAGTCAGGCAGACTGACATCGTTCTATTGTCATAAAAAGGCATTAAAAATCCATTTGGTCCAAAAACACTTGGTACTTTATTTGACTTTTTCTGGACTATCAAACCAAATACGAGTACAACTTAATTTATTCTAGTGAAGATATCAGCAGTAGTATGGAGATTTAAGTCGGATAAAACCAAGGTGTAATTCCTTCACTCAACATACATTTGCTTGCTGAATTATACTTTTCTTATGAAGATCTCAGTCCAACCAATATTAAAATATTGTGTAAAATATTGGGTAGCAGGGTTTAAATGCAGCCGTACGAGATGCCAAGATAAAAACCGCAGTGGTCGACCAATTGAGGTATCCACGCCAGACACGCTTAAGAAAACTCACAAAATCGTATTGGATGGTCGTCGGTGTTAGCTAGCTGAAATTATAGGCATTTCCAAAAGTGTTATACATCTTATATTGACTGAAGATTTCAATATGAGAAAGCGGTGCGCAGGATGGGTGCACCGCTTGCTTTTAATAAAGCAAAAAAGCGTCTTAAAAATGTTTCAGTAGAGTGTTTGGCGATGTTTCACGGCAATAAATCCGATTTTTTGCGTCGATTTACAACCATGGATGAGGTATGAGTCCACCACTTCACACCTGAGTCAAAGGAACAGTCAAAAAAGGAAAAAGGAAATCGAGCTAAAAGGAGATTATGTTGAAAAATTAAGCGTTATTCCAATCTTTTCGCGTCTCCTTGTAATGTCAGCTATTTTTGGAAACGCCCTCGTAAACTATAATGAATTTAGTGGAATTGAATGGAAAATATGAACATAGGAATATAAACCATCCCATTATTGAGATACGGGAGAGATCCCAGCATTCAGTGAGCCGACACGCATTCTCTTTTTAGATTCTCTGAATGTTACCTACTGTTTTACGATGATTCCGAATATTACATTTCGAGAGGCATTTACCAGACAGCTTGATTATTCAACTGCTCGAAGTGTTCGTAGGGTGACACATCGGTATACTAACCATCGCGCCTCTGTCGGTCACTAGGAATAGGTTACTAGGTCATAGGATTACATTTGTTAAATTAAACACTTTGTGTTGGATGTACGGGAAAGGTTTTTGTTATCGAGTTTACTTTCAACATTGCCGGGCAAATATAGCAATATAATGGACAAAATGTAAGTAACTGGAGATTGCGGAAAATGTAGATGGCTTAAAACAAGTCTTGGAACATATTTAGTCAAAAGAAACACTTATTGATGAAGGAATATATACCTTTCTTGCTTTCGGCGAATTCATGGCAACTATAATATGTACTTTGCTTTATAAAGAAGTTCAATAGTGACCGAATAACCTGAGCTTGGAGTCTGACGAATAAAACCGAAAAAATTTGCTTTTTACAGAGCCGGTTTTCACTGTGTGTTAGATGTACGAAATTAAGTTTTTAAAATTTTATTTGCTATTAACGAAAGTTTATATTGCTATAAACGACTATGAACCAATCCGGTTCATATTCTTATGAATGGGAGTGTCCGAGCTGTTTGCAGAATTAACGAAAAATGGTAGGAATATGACTGTTCACATTAAAACTGAACTTATTTTTTGTGAGACGACAGAACTCTTTCCACGCCCATTTATCTATCGACGATTGATTATGCCATCCACAACACTGCGGGTGACATAAAAGTTTCGTATATTAATTTCTTTTTACTATGACTAATAATTCATAATTCCAAATATTTTCGATTTCTGAACTTCTTACTGATGCTTGTATCTCTGGCTGACACGCTTTGATATATCTAAATTGTAAACTTGTATGAAACTTCTGAAGTGGTTTGATCTAATATTTTGCCAGACCATAGCCAAACCTCTTTAAGATTTTCCAAATTTTTCCGCTGCAACTTCAAAATTGCAGACTACAGCAACTCAAATCTTTGACCATTGTATTGAATTATAATGTCTGGCAAAATTTAGAAACATCGAATGATTAACCATGCCGCCTTTGGCGCCTCCATGTACCTATACATAACCGGTTTAACTCTTATGTTAAGAGTTTTAACTCGTGAATCAATTACATCAGATATGGGACAAGGTGTAACATATGTAAAATTCTTTGCAAAGACCGCTTAGAAATCTCTAACTGCTGAAAACGTCGCTTGGTGGAAGTTTCTCGGTTTTCCTCAATACGTGCTTGTACTCGAGCAATGGTCACTTCATTTCGAACTGCACGAGGTCTTCCAGCACGCGGAAGATCACAGACTGCCCCTTGTTGCCCAAAACGCTGAACCAATCGGTAAATTGTTGTCATAAATTTCCCAAGTATTATTTAGTTAATTCTGTAAAGAGACAAAAAAAAAAAGACTTGAAAAAATGTGTTCACTGATCAAATCTTAACGTTGCTTATGCGCCACCTTATATATTCTTAGCTTGATATTTCGCCACTTCGAGTACCTCCCGTACAAAGTGACTTATTTATCGAAATTGAAATTTACTTCTGTAATTTTTAGAAGTTAATTGTAATTACCAAATATGTTGACAATTGTATTGCTTGATGAAAGTGAGAAAGGTCGACTTCAAAACTACGCCCTTCCTGATACCTCCCAGATAAATTACATCAATTAAATCATTTATGTATGTCTAGACACATATCTTTCATTCCATTGGATGTCGTAACCATTCCCCCTAGGGACCATAGATACAAGCGGTTTCTCATGCACCTCTGGCACGTCGAATACTTTTGCATAAGCGAAAATGATTTTAGTCAATAGTAAAATTATGTTGTATACAGATTTTATGTTTATAGAAGAAACGTATCAAAAATTGAACAACAGTTACTATTGGGGTATACAAACTGACCTTGGGAATACCAGGTAGCTCTCTGGTAATTCTTATACCAATTATGTTATTTAAGACAAGAGCTTTTTTCTTACAATTGGACTATGTTCGGCATTATTTAGCACGCATCAGGCATTTAGTAAGCTTAGCTGTGGGAAAAAGAATGGACTGAGTTGCTACGTCCCACAGATAATCTCCCAAACAAATTGACCGATTCAGAAAAATTTAAGGGGTTTCCCATAATTTCTAAGCGGAAGGCTTTGGTTACAATTTTGATTGAGTAGATCAATATTTGACACACTAAACTCTTACAGGCACCCCCGCATATAAACAAACACATATTGTCTTACCAAATCCTACTGCACTGCTATAACAAATCAAACCTTCTTGAGCACACAACAGTCAGAAGGTGTAATATTTTTTGAAGTCTCAACAGCATATAAATAGAACGCGCTAAATGGGAGAATTCGTATGTATACGAGTGCGAATACATAGACATCTATTCATATATATGTGTAGGTCAGAGGATAATATTTTGTGAGTAGATGAATGTGTACATAAATGAAATTTACTGTTATTTATCTACAAACATTAAACATTAATGAGTTCAACTGAAAAAAAGCAAACATATGGCCACGGGAATATCAGTGTGCACAAAAATCGAGATATGCCTGCGATACAACATATACGCACATATGTACTCGTATCTATTTGTATGTTTACGCAGAAACATGTGCACACACGCATGACGGCTTTTTCTTTGGTGTCGTTACTTGTTATATCCTAGCTGTAAGTGTGGTACATTTGTGTATTTACATATGTATGTACGTGTGACTAAGTGCGGGCACATAAGTTTAAGTCTGTTTATACCAAAACATAAATAATAAATTACAGCGTAATTAAATTACAACAGTGTTTCTAAAGTGTTTCTACACACTCGGTGCGGTGGATTTTACTCTGTTTATCTTTCACTTTTTTTAAGCAGTCGTATAAATGGAAGTAACACCAAAAAACATATAGACTCATTTACAGAAACGCACATGTATAAGAGCAACCAAAATAAAATCGCAAAAATACGTTGAGTGGGAGAGTAGTTTTTTCGGTTTTGTGTAAAGAGATAGAAGAAAGCTCGCAAAAGTTCATAGGATTACCATGGCAACTAATTATATGGGAGCGTCAAGTGCCAAGGTGTTGCCGAATTTCACAAAATCGGCAGGTCTTTTAAAAGTGTTTGCTTTTTCGTAGCAGTTCAAGTTCCGCCGTGGATCGATGATTAAAATACGCGACTACCTTGCATATGGTCGTGGTTTGGGGGCCGTCCACTCGATGACTGACGAACACTTTGAGTAGTCGACCTTTTAATCTAATTTTTGGCGTTGTCGCTAAACAGCAGGCTCTCTTCAGTGACAAGAATACGTGTAAATTCGCCGAATGTCAGAAGCTCTCCCATATCATATTCTTGGGACGCAAAGGAATTTTGTTCTTCAAGCCCGCTGTAATTCAAATACGCCACCTATTAGTTGAAGAAATTGTTTTGATAACGCAGGAACATGTCATTATTATTACCGTGGGTGGTCTGCCGTTATTGGATAATTGAGAAGTAGAAGAAGGCGATTGGTTTCTCGAATTAGTTTCAGTTTTCGTGGTATGCTGCAATACAATTTTAAAAATTTTAATTAGTTTCTTTTACGATCGAGTTTTATGTTGGATTATGGTATTCAAGTTTTCATACTCTTACTTTCATACATCACTTCAGATAGGCCTTGTTTCTTGATACTTGTTATATACCAGCCATTGGCAAAAGTTGATATGTATCAAAATTGTTTTTAGTACTAAAATCTAAGTCATGATTTGTTGATACACGCAGTACTGTGATTTCCTGTGACAACCTTTGATTTTTCACATCGTTTCTATAAACGTTCCTTTAAAATAGTGTATGAGTTGGGATGCTTCTCTCCAACATCCATCAGGTATCAACGCATTTTGGTTTAAATTAAATAACGAGTGATTAATTTATTGAACAATTCATCAAAATTCCAACTTTTCTTGTAGTTGTTTTTCCAACTGAATTGATTTTCCCCAATGTCTATGAAATAATTTCAATTTACCAAATTATTCGTATAATATAGTCAATGTCTCACGAACTGTGTGGCAAAAAACGACGTAGTGTTGGAATCAAATGTCTTCCAAATTGCTAACTAACAGCTATTTTCCGACCAATCTCATTTTTAGCGAAATATGAGGCAATATTTCTTACAGCCCAAAAATTACACCACATTATGGTTTTATCTCTTTGTAGTGATGACTTTGTGCTACTCTTCAGGCCAAAAACTGCAATAATTTACTAACTATGTATACGTATTTCAGTGGAATTTATGCTATTAATGCAACTACTTAAACATTTTGAAAGGAAATATATTGCTAAATCAAAATTATGCCACGGCTTTTGTGTCGGAAAGACATGTGAAGGACAATATGCGTTTATAACTTACGCATCCTTAAAAATTATTACTCCCGCCAGATTGCTGGTAACATAATATTATTATTATTATTATTATATTATTCGGCGGATCACTTCCAGAAGAAGCTGAAAAAATAGTTTTTTTTTTTATTTTTCTGGTGTTTATATAACAAATAATTCAAATTTGTTGTGTTTGTGTGGGTACGTGTGGTGGAATAGTAATTAACAACCTGGCCAAACAACGGAACCACACACACCTACACACTTAACTCACAATCAAGCAACAAATAAGATAAATATGAAACAAAATGGCAGAAACAAAAAAGGAAAAAATAACGCAACGAATTAAGCGACACAAAATATATGAGGGCACTTTTTCATGTGCTCTGATTGAACTACAACATATGTGGTTACTGTTGTTGTTGTCAATTTATATAGCTCATACATCATGCGGGTCGTTGATTTCGTCTGATGTACGAAATTTTTAGGTGGCCCGTCTAGTACAAGCGGTGTTTGACATAAACAACCCCTTTATCATTTGTAACATATTTGTCTAGTCGTGTTTTACCAGCAAAACGTAGGGCACAAAAAAAAAAGGAAAAACAAAAACAGAAAGACCAAAAATTGATGTATAAAAAGGTGGTCCTAATTAAGAGGAGATATATCAATTAGGAACACAATGCCGGTAATTATTGTTAATATGTTTGATGACAGACGAATGGGCCTGATATTGGATTGGTTTGTCAAATAGACAATCGAATAAAAAAGGAGGGCGGACTTATAATCTGCTTTGAGGTTTAGTGTGAGAGACTAATTAGCAGGCAGGAATTGTTGAAAGTTTTTCGGAACAAAGCGATACTAATTTATATATAAGATATCTCCCCTTTCATGGTATTCCTTTTAGCACTGAAAATACACCATTAATAATGTGTGTAGTTTAAAAGCACTTAATTACGCATACCGAATTTAGGTATTGTCACTTGGATTTTGATAACAAAAATACATAAATATATTATTTCAATATAAGCAAACATCCAACTGTTTTGGGTTACCCATTTAGTGGTTTGAAAACCGCCAGTCTGGCAAGGCTGCCAGCTATTAAATACCTATCATCTGAAGTACTATTTACTTAGTAAAAGGTTTGCCATTTACAAATATGGATCGTTTTATAACCGAAGAACTCGTAAAAATAGTTAAAACTTGCTACAAATTGGAGATTCAAACGTGAATTTTCAATCCAACAAAATTTTCTTCAGCGCTGAAGCTCATTTCTCACTCGGAGATTATTGTGAATTTGCTGCATATGGTGTTCAGATCTGTTACAAATTTTGAAAAATCATCCTTAAAGTTAATGCTTTACAAACACAGTCTGTTATGATGTATTTATGAAAGTACCACCATTTAAAAGGCACAATTACTCTCTCAAGACTTGCTGCAGCGAGTGGGATATAACAAAATTCGTACTTAATAGACAGATTTTTCAGGGATTTTCTTACGTTATTATCTGCGTTCATTAATTTGAATATAAAATTCCGATTGTTCTTTTTCTGTTCACGGTTTTAGGATGTTTTATGTACTTGGATTTCAGAAAAGTTATTAATTTCTTTGCATCAGTTCTGTTTTTTGAGGTATGGAGAATGAATATTTATAACGGGCAACTTCGTTCTTAAGTTTGTAAGGACTTGCATGGGTCTATTTCCTCGAAGACGCGCTACCTATAACCAGCCGTGCTCAATCGGAATTGGGGAGTGTTCTTTCTCCTTGGTTGTAGACCGAACCGCCAAACATAAGATTTAAAATTTAGGTAGCTACATTAGAAAATGCGCTCGTGTCATTTTTAAATTAAAGAAAAGATAGCTAAAAATAACCGGAATATGGGTAGAAAAAGCAAAGGTGATTGTGATATGTCGTCGACTAGATCTTTACCCTCCCATCCCACCATATGATGTGAATTTTTTAAATGGCTCACATTGCGCTTCCCTAACTTTTCGAGAATGTAAACAAATTAAAGTTCCATAACTGTTATAGATTTATTAAACTAGTGTAGCAATTGGTAACAACTAATTATAACAAAACTATCCATGTTTAACGATAAAAAATTAATAACATTAATAGTAATAATAATAATAATAATAATAACAATGATGAAAATAATAAAGCAATAACAAAAATTTACTATGACAAACTCATATAGATATAAACTGATTTTATATTGATCGTATTAAGGTCATTATATTTTGGAAAGAAAATGAGAACAAAAAAAAAAAAAAAGAAAATAAATAAATAATCGTAATACTAATCTTACTATTGAATAAACAAAAGTACGGTCGGTTAAATTTGTAATTTTTCGCATTAAAACACTGCTTAAATTTCGAAGAGCAAACTCATTAACAATCCACCACACTTCTAGCAGAAATTACGTGATTCAAATTCAATTTATATTTGCTGTGGAACTCGAATAACGATTTCATAATAAGTTAAATGCCTATTAGAAAAACTCACCATGTATAAGTCCAGCGCCGACAAAAGAATATGAAATTTTCCTTTTCATCTAATTTTCACCGGCGTTTAGATTTCAAAATGGACAGATGGTCCTCTTAATTATGAACAACACAACTGTTGGAAAATATTAAACGGATAAAAATTAAGATTAAATTATTAAAAACACAGATTAATTAATTTTGTTCGTTATTTTCATTAAGAAAAGGATTTTCCAAAATTTGCAGTTATTTTAATTTAAAAAAATGACGTAGGGAATGATTTTTCTAGCATTTCCCATATTTCGATAGATGTTCAGGGTTTCTCCTCAAAAATGCATAGTTCTTCTGCCCGTGAATTTAATAATACCAGTTTTGTCCCGAATTGTGGTATTTTGTTCCCGATTTGTAGTTGAAGAAACGGATTTAATTCGCCAGTTCTAATTCCAACAAGGTCAACCACCAAACTTTGGAGGAGTTGTTAGGGACCAATAATTCCAGTATTGCAATCGAAATGGCCTTTTCCTCCTTGCAGGAAATTCAGAACTTGGTCGTTCGTGAAGTTGGAGCAGATTCACACCAAATACAATTTATTTTCAACAACAAGAAGCAAGAATGACGCGAATATCAATATTAATCACGTCTTTCTCTTTCGAAGCAAAATTTTTCACCCCAAAAAAAAAAAAAAAGGATTTTCCAGCAGATCCAAAAAAAAAAACTTGGCGGCAATTTCATAGTAACTTAAAAATATTAACACATGAACTTCTTTATATTTTCTATAATAATTCAGTAAAGGTACTTGTTCTTATAATTCAATAAAACTCGTCATGCTCTACGTTACTCCTCACAAATTATAGATCTAGTTTGCGGTGTTCACCATTATGCCCACCATAATCTCGTATTTTCACCATTTGTTCGTCAATTGAGAGTTATATACTCGTAGATGCGCGAAGGGACAACTCCGTTTTATACATATACATTACATATGGGAAGAACAAATTCGTTATACTGAGAATGAATTTTCTAACTCGGAGCTTAATTTATACCAAGTTTCATAAAACGGCGAGAAAAATCAGTATGGACTAGTTTTCGAAGGTTGTGCTACGCGGATTAAATTTTCCAACTATTGGGCTAAGAACATTCTCCCTTATGTTGGAAATAAAAATTCCCACAACAATTGTAATGCCGTGATCAAGCAGCGTTTGTATGCTTCTTCTTGGCCCTCATAGAATGCATTTTTGGTCATCCGTCTTTGTATTCTACCGGATTGTGCGTACAAATCATCATGATGAAAATATACTTCGCCTTGATGCGGATTATGTCTGTACAGCCATTTACTGTCTTCTATCCACTGGAAATACACATCCGAATTCATACCTTATGAATAGATATATATCCTCCACAAAGAGTCCTGGCATTCCCATATTTGCGGAGGTAGCCAACATTTGGGAGGTAGGTTCCGTTCCTCAATTTTCTTTCCTACTGCTATAACGAATTCAATTTATGCGAATGGCTTTTTAAGGCACCACATCGGAGATGTTATCTATTATGACGAGTAGATGTTAGCATGTTATATATATGAATTGAACTGGTAGCTTTCTCAATTTAGCTACTGCAAGGAGCATATGAGATAGCACTTCCAGAGAATATTCGTGTAGATGTCGAAGTCTTAACCCACATAGGAAATTCTGTAAATTGTTCAACTTACTTCCAAGTGGGTAATAGTTAATGAGTCCAAATTAGATTTTCCTCGCTCCGATTATTTCAGTAGTATTCCCATTTTATTTGCCATCAATGTCTTAACTATCTGTAGAGGTTTAAGCGAATTCTCAATGAGAGAACCCAACTTTCGCTTAATGCAATCTCTTAGGTAGTGGTACGCAACCAACTTTATACAGTTTATAATAAAGTAGAGTCCGGAGTCAGAATCACAATTTTAAAGTTTATGATGAACTTCGGTCATAGCGATTTTCGGTCTTTTTGCCCAGATTCTCATGTAATTTGTTCCTTTATTGCAAATATCTCGAGGGAAATTAAAATGTTATCTCCACTTCTGCTTTAGCTGAGTGAAATCATTTCGCGTAACTTTAGAAAAAACAAAAAAGCACGATATATCAAAAATCCTCGAATATCACCGAATATCTTGGGCGTCACAGCTACCACAGGGAGCTTCTCCGGTAGCACCACCAGGGAATATTTGCTCAGGAAATTCTACAGCTGATTCTGTTTATTCTCAAGTGGCTAACACTTAATGAGTCCGAATTAGATTTTCCAATGCTGCAGTGAAGTTCGTTTCAGGGGCATATATATAAGAGCTTATATACATACTTGTTACATATATACGAATGTCTCACAGCGCTGACGATAGATCGGGTCTATGAATAAAAATGATTACAAACTGTCCAAATCTGAGTAACTTATGGGCAGACCCCTGTCGCAATGCGGCAAAAATTATAACAAAGCGCAATTTGAAGGTAACGTATCGACAGTTTTCGTAAAATAAGAAACAAATTTTACGTTTACGGTCCGATGTTGGATTTTAGTTGTTTGCTAACTAGCCTATCTATCCTAATTTGTGATTTTTAAAATTAAATTGAATTTATATCATTGTTTTGGTTTCGAGCGAAATATATTATTTTTGAAGAACACCCTTCCTCTAAGTTTTGTGCCAACATAATGTCAATTATTATTAATAAAATTGTTGATCTGATCTGGAACTGCATTTCTGTAGAAATAATAACTATAGAGCCAAGTTCCAAGTAGCTTCCCGCCATAATCATTAGCAGACCAAATGCTTAAAATAATCCTAAACTCAGGGGAATCATAATTAGCTTTCCTCTAGTGTTGGAAAATTTTTATAGCCACGATCATGGGAGGATGAGGACCTACTAATTTTGTAATTCCGTTTAATAAAAATTATTAAAAAAAAATTCCGTTTAATTAAAAATTCAGACCCAGATTAGGATATACCTTCTTGATCACCTGTCTGTTGAATATACTACAGAGGTCGCACCGTTTGAGTTAGGAGGATGAATTTTGGTTCAAATTTGGTTTATTTTCGAAATTGCCCATTATTTGTCAAGCAGAACCAATTTGCACTTACCACGATCGAGCTCACCTCTTGAAAGTGAAAGAAATGCATTTCTTTATTGCGATTTCTGTTCCTGCAGCTTATTCAACATTAAAGCACTAATTATTATTATTATTATTATTATTTATTTTAAGTTCCAGATCCCAAAAAAATTCGAGATCCAAAAAAAATATGCGCATAGTTTCATGATTTTTATTTTACAAGGCCGCATTTTAATTTCTTTCCAAACATTTCAAAATAGGAAAATATTAACCACTCGCACGTTTACGTTGCAAGAGGGATTTACGCCTTATTGATTCTGACAAAATCGATTGTTGAAACCCACACGAGCACACTTATCTTAACTTAACTTAAGATCACATTTGGGTGACTTAACCAAAGTAGTTCGAATATCTTTCATAAAAAAATTGCCGGTTTGATAAGTGATATTTTATGTCACTTTATATTCTTAGATACGTTCTCCGTAATATAATCGTACTGTAGCTAAATTTGCAAGAAAATTAAATATTAATTTAAAATTATTATTTGGGATCGTTGCCTTACGAAACAAACCTTCCAAATTTGGACAAAGAAATAAATTAACCTAACAGATATTTTAGTACTTATTTTCTATGTAACCTCTAAAATTACGAATTTTCAAATAATGCTTTCCACCCCGTGTCAAAACTTATAATTAATACACATCGTTAATTTATATGTAATGGTCAAATTTCCACTTAAGTTTACAAGAATCGCAAAAACATATTTTTGTCCGGTTACTAACGTAAGGAGACTGTTTTCATCAAGTTCCATAATTCTAGTGGTTTGGCCTGTCCGAAGGCACCATTTTTGTTCTTTTTACTCTAGAAATGTAGTATATGTACATATATAAATGCAATTTTTCTACGTGTATGTCCTAGAAATATCGTTAAGACCACTCCCAGAATATTCAAATGTCATGTATGTAATCTCTTTCCCTCTTTATCTGTAAATAGGAAGTTTCTAGAATTACGTTTACGACAGTAAGTTATGGTTGTTTCTTTTACACCGGTTATATAATCTATTGTTATCTATTTTCCACCTATTATGTAAATAAGAACATTCTAGAATTAGGTTTATATTTGTCTTTATCGCACCCATTATGTAAATATGTGGTTTCTCATATCTTTCTCATATCTCTAAAATAAGTGATTTTACTACAAGTAGAGTGACTTTGTGTATTTGAATGAATTAATAAAAATAACGTTAAAGTGGAAATGTGTTGTCATTCTTACAGTGTACATCACGAGTTTTAGCCATTTGATTTAGTCGGCATTCAGCTCATCACTTATATGTGTAGATTGTTTAAAATATTTCTTCTCATTGAAATATTTTAGCCACCCCATTATCCGGCCTAAAATGTCTTACCTAGAGTGTTACGCAGCTGTAGATTTCCTTCAGCTACACAGCCAACTTTAGCTTTTGCTGTATATTTTCAATTTTAAATCTTTTCATTTTTGTGGCTTTAACACCTCCACCCAAACGAATCAAGCTAAATATCATTTAACACCACAGAAAATGTTTCACCTTTCAGGGCCGGTTAAGAATACTAAGTAGCTTCTCTTGAATTGTGAAGTCTATTGAGTAACATCCCACCCTGTGCCTCTGTCCAGCTGGCAAACAAAGTGGAAGTTATTCCAGAGGAATCACATTTTAACTACTTCTACGAATCGAATTTGTGCATATTTACACTTCCAAAACAATGATAATAAAGTAAATAATAACATTGGTTCGATTCCCATTTATAGTTTATAATAATTGCAGGAAAACATGTTAGTATGGAATTCTATTTCTTAAGGAGCATACCATGCCCCCAAGATGTAATTTTTGATGGCCGTTTGAAAGAAGCTCTATTGAAAGTTTTTGGGGGAAACATCTGTTTGTCCCCCTTTATATGACGACCAATATACCAAGTTTGTCATTCCATTTGTAAAAATTACAAATATTCAATATTCAGTTACTTATAACTTTTGCAAAGCTATTGCTGTGTAATGCAAATATAAAATGAAAAAATCAATCGGTTAACAACGCCCCGTTATGGTGTTTTCCATATAAAGTGCGTAATATGAGTTATGTATTCATAGATTCACATAGCAGTAAATTCGCTACATTCATTTTGTAAGCATAGAAAATGGACTGTGTTGGATACACCTCTAAGGGTACCACAGATATAAATAGGCCATGTTAGCAGGGAGAGTGGTACATTTATAATTTACGGATGGGGGACTTCCGAAAGTTGCAATTTTGCTTGTTTGCAGGATATTTTTCGATAAGAACGCAACGATTTTCCAATCCTTTGTGTCACCGCACGCACTTTTGCACGATATTAAGTATGGTATATGTAAGTCAGTCTACTAACTGACATTTTTGTATCGCTCTCTTATATATGACTAATTCATTCAGCTTCAGAAATAAATGCAATTCTAGTTTATCTTGAAGATATCAGTTTCGGTTATCAATTTCCAGATTTTTTTTCATTAACGAAATGTTTGGAGCAGCTGTTAGCATACATTCTGCGTATTCTACTGTGCATTCTACTGCGTAGAAAATTTCCTATATCATTCCATTTAGTAAATAAGGTAAATGTGAACGGCGCGTTCGATCAGTATAATGATAAATTTATCATTTTGCACCTATAGAAAATAACACCTGCCAGAATTGCGGTCAAACGGCATTGGATGAGGGTACATGTCAGTCAATATACATACTATATTCTTTTTACTTATTTCTATAGATAAGAACTTGTTTGGCACATTTGATTAATTAATTATTCCTCTTATTTTCATAAGATGGCATTCGAACGTCTATCATCTGTTGTGTAGCTGTTATCTGCATTAACAACGGATACGTGACTACGAGTTCGCCAAAGCTCCGTCATGTCATTCTGTCTAAATTGGAATCCTGCCTAATTGCCTAAGTATGTGTAATTCAATTCAAGTGACTGAAAATGCTATAGTGGTTTATATTGTATTAGTTCATTTACTTCTATAAAGAACATTTTGTTTGATACATTTTAATATATTTACTAATTAATTATATAAATATTACACAATATTACAAAATGACAGCCGAACGCCTATCATTCACCTTAACAACGGACATGTTACTAAGAGTTCATAAAACCACCGCCACGTCATTCTGTCTAACTTGTCTGAATAAATTAATATGCTATGTCCCTTTACATCCGTTTAACCCCGGCAATGTGATACGAACTGACGAAAAGTTCGTTAAGTGTAAATGAGTAAAAATATACCAGGAACATAATTTTGTATCCAAAATTCAATCAATAGGGCTATTTGCATTATTGTATATTTGTGCTGGGTTAGTATGCACTTAGTTGCAACTTAAAAAGTTATTGGCATCGTTAATTACAGTCTTAATGTCTTAATAATAATTGTCTTTATTGCATTTTAAAGTGCTGATGAGCTTAGTTTGATCGAATTCAATGAAACAAATTTATTTTATACTTAGTGTTCAAAGTTTCATCGTCTTTATTTCAACGTCTTCATGAGCTCTTTTATTTTATCATTTTGATTTCCATTTTAAACATTCATATTATTATAAAAAAGGAAAAATCACGAACAATTAATCAAATAACTAAATAAGTAATAATAAAAAATAATCACAGCGACTACTTAATAAGCTAATATTACAGTCAATAAGACGCAAAAATTATTTATTATTCGTTCAAAATTGCTATATCGATTTCAAAGTGGCCCTAATGGACTAACGCCAACGAGTAATCCAATTATCAAAACATTGTCTGAACGCATTTTCCGGTAAAGACTTCACTTCCCTCCCCGAATTCAATTTTATGTTATACATCGATTGAAAATCAGCGCTTCGTAGTAGAAATTTGAATATTGTAAGAATAAAAAAGGTTACCCTAAGTGATATTAGGTTCTATAACAATACTTGTTCCGTTTTCAACCAAAAAATCATTCACAATAAAATCCTTGTGAGGATTTTGTTGCAAAATCCATGAGGTCTCTTTCCACAAAAATGATCGTTTGGACGCTTTTGCTCCCCCAAACGCATAATGCCCAGATAGTACTCGTATTCTTTGTTTACCGTCTGAACTTCTGGTAAGAATTTCGAGTGGACAACTCAGCAATTATCAAAGAAAAGGCTCAATTTTAGCTTGACTTTTGGTTGATTTTGGCGTTGATTTTTCGTTTTATACTCAGTTCAAAGGTGCCATTCTATAGCCACACGACTGGCTTTTATGTCAAACTCATAAATACATGTCCCATTAACAAGTTTAATGCATTTTGCGAACGTGGAGTCGGAATTGTATCCATCTAGTGTATCTTCGGCGCAGTTTACGTGATTGGGTGTTCAAAGAAAATTCACATGTTTTTGGTAGTCTATACAACAACAAATGTGCCAACAAAAAAGAATTTTGGAAATTTCTCTAAGAAGAATGTACGAGTATTGCTTTAAAGCATTGACATCTTCTGCATCGACTTTATGTAAAAAAATTCAAATCAAATTTAGCGAAATTGTTGAAGTTGTTTTAATATAAAATTCTTTTCTACACAGTAACGATAAATCCGAAAATGTGTTAATCGTACATTAAAAGATCTAAAAAAACTCTACGGTTACTACGATATTCGACTTATCTTCACAAGTTCGTCATAGATATTGTAGGACCTGTAAGAACCGAAACATAATGAAAATGGGATCTGAGTAACCCTGTTTTCGATTCAGGTATCAAAGGAGTCAAAACATTCAATGTTGGTTCGTGTGAACAAATAAACAATAACATTGATTCAACTTCTCACGTACAAAAATTTTGTATTAAATATAATATTGTCAAGTATTTTGGTCCCGTAAAGAAAATTGTAGCTCGAGAAGCTATCGAACTAATTACGTTCTTGTGAAAGTTTCAGTCAGTGAAAACGTGCCCACTATTATCTGAAAGCCGGAGTTTGTTTAAAACGAATACATTTTACATTACTAAAATGGTATACAAAGAGTCATATGAGAGGTTTGACACTGCTATTTTTGCACTCTCCGCCAAAAGATGATCATTACGTTTACAATTACTAAAAACACTCATCTTAGGGATGTCTGTCCGCCCACATGCAACCACAACAATCTTTCATTGAGCAACGGTCACCTCGATATATCTGACCAATACTTCGAGTAACCGACTGATCACTAAGAATAATATAAGCTTCTTAAATTGGCTTTCCAAATTCGCGTTAAGCAATAGGTTCCACTCAGGTAGTCAAATTGAAATGCATGCAAGCGTAAGAGGTCGAACCACCTAAGCTTCATTTAGGAGAACTAAGGAACTAAGTTAGAAATTGAACAATATTTGTAAAGCAAAAAAAAAAAAATTATCCAAATTTACCAAGAAATACTGAACTGACCGAAGAAAAATTGGGTATTGTACTATTTTCCTCAAACTTTTATCTTCTATTTGTTTGCTGAAGGAATATGCGGTGCGAATTGGCAGATACGTGAATGAAATATCGCAAATTTATTTGCATTTGCAAGGGAGGCCTTAATTGTATATTTTTATCGAATAAAATACATTTTAATCGGTGTTTCACTATAAAAACAGACTAAGTCCTCATGAGAAGAAGATGATTTAGCATCCACATACGTATCTAACGATGCATCGTATCCTTCTCAACAGCCGAACTTTTTACGCTTGCCCAACTATGCGTCCTTCCATTTGCTTCGGTTTCAATCCGTAGATCCGTATTTTCCTGATCAGATTCGACAGATATTTCTGAAATTTTGCCTGATATTGAAAACTATGTCTCTAGTCAGCTCTGTGTGTAATTTTAATTAGTAAATTATCTTAAAGAAAACACTGGGTGACCGATAAATGTTGCTATCAAAATGTTACCTAGTGGTGTTGAAGGAGTTTTTTTCCAGAACCCAACAATATGATTAACTTTGCCACATAACCAACAAACTCCAGCAACTTCCTTTCGCTTACAAGGTCATCTGATCTAATTGCACCAGATTTTTTTTTTTTTTGTGACGTTATTTTAGGTAGATATAATCCCTAGTGCAACCTTGCAGGTTGTATTGGAAAATAAATAATCAAATGAAAAAAACACTGCAGGATGAAACTAATGAGAAATGATAGCTTTCGTGCTCCAGAATTCCGTTTTCTGAACCTTTCCTTTCACATTTTCATGAAATTTGCTGTTGAAATTCCCGTTACTTTGATAGTTGAACGGACGAATTATTTCAGCCGTTTATATTAAGTTTAAGGATAACTTTGTCAAAGCTATCAAATATACTGTGCTTTGTAGACTTCGCTTTAGGCCAGCGAATATCTTTATGAAATAACTATTTTGTTTTTGTTAGAATTGAATCCCTATTCCAAATGCAACATTAATCCCTTTTAGCATCTGATCAATTCCAGTTAACTCGTATCGTATGATATTTGTTTTAAAATTTTTATGGAAAGACTGATTTTGTGGGACGCTGACATACAAATGAATGTTCTGCTAAACCGAAGATGCGCCAAGATAAAGTCTTAAAGATATCAAAAAAATCCATTATTTTTGTGTGACATTTAAGGCTGTATTTAGCACCGTTGCACCGTTTTATTCGATAATTTACTGCAATTTTGATGGCAATTTCTTTATGTCTCTCTCATATAAATCATCTTCCTTATTGGGGAAAAACCGGGTCAATTTTTTCTCCACATTTTCACCAGATTGTTTTAAATGTAAACTTTTCACCGGGCGTTGTCCTAATAGAACGCAATTTCTCTCTGATTGGCCAAATTTCGACTACAGACGAATGCTGTCTTTACACTGTCAAATTTTTAACAGCACGGGCCTGAATTAAGAATTTGGCTGTAGAGGATCATCCCAATGTAGATGATTCCCTGCCATTTCCACTACACCCACAACAAAAACTTCCGGACCATCAATCCTGGCTTAATCATCGTTTGTGCCGGTTCACCACCATTCATTCGATCACGATCGTTTTTGCTTGATATTGTCGTAAATTACCCACTTTCCGTGGAATTCGCAGGTGGAAATTCGGCCCATGAGGTTTTTTTGCGTTAATTCGTATGGCGACCGCACAGAGAGCTTCTTTATGTGTTCAATTAAAGTCGTTCCAAAAGGGTTTCGTATCCAACGTCCATGGCAATTGACGGTCGAACTTGAAGATTTGCATTAGTTTTGTCCACATTTTGGACAACTCGTCTTGCAGAGCGTGGTGCATCAAATATGCAATGTAATTACCGGAACGGATTCAATAAAACCAAAACTACGCATTGGCTGTTACATTATCAGGACTATGGACACTATTTAAGTTCCTTTGGAGCACGCTCAAAATACACTGAATAAAGTAAACACAAAAATGCCTGAGAAGTTTTTTGGATGCGAAATATTATTTTTGTAAAACCATCTAGCGATAGCGATTATATGATGCAATGTACAGATTATTAAAGCAATCTATTGAAAAATCAAGTATTTATTTTCTGATAAAGAGGAATAATGGAAACTGCATGAAACATAGATTGTTCGATTGTTTATTCGAAAAATGACTGTCTTCAAAGATCTGACAATAACTAGAACGCCAAGCATAAATAAAATTTGTATTTGTTTTTCTTGCTGTCCTTTTACTGGTGGAAAGCCCAACCCTTCCTCTGGAAACTTCAGGATATTTTATACCCGCTAATACGTGGTTTAAATGGTGCATAATTAATTGTATGAGAACATGTCTCATGAATCATCTCTTCCCATACTAAATTGTGCGTGACACATATAACTACACACCCCTTACCTAAGATTGTACATCTCTCTCCTACACTTAGTAGAAAATAACTGCGTTCTGTTTCGGACTTATAAGGATAAATAGTATGGGATGTGTCAGACCAAGTTTCATAAATACATTTTCCAAGGCAATAAAGGCAATTAGTATAATACATTGTGACACCTTTAGCCGCTTAACTTTCCTACACTTTTGCAACTTATTAAGTTGATGAACAGAGAACAGAATTTTATTTTTTGGTTCTTCACAAGAAATCAATAGGACACCAAAATCTTACCTACAGAAGCGGCTGTTGCCGAGGGGAATTAAGAAAACAATCTACAAGATAATCCTGATAGTCTCAAGCATTACATGCCAGAATAAAGACACACCGATAACGATTTCGTTCATGTGTGACACATATGGCTATTGATGACGAGCAATTTTTGCGGAAAGTAACCAGAAAGGAAAATTTGACAAAGAGACCAATTTAAGTTGCCAACAAAGTGGGTTGGTTGGTGGCTGGAGAGGGTCAGAGATACGAGAGACAACGCAACAAATAACAGACTGATAAGAAATGAACACGTCAGAAGCGACCCAGCTGTAGTTGTTTCACGGTATCCATAAAAATAAATTCGAATCAGTTTGTGAAAAGATGGAAAACAAGCACAAGGACACACATCAAAATGAAGAGGAAAACTTTTATCAATTTATCTTAAGGGCCAGCGTTAAATATTACTGATTGATGAGCTAAAACAAAATAAAACAAGCTGTCTAAACAAACACAGTGAAGGAATAAAAATAGACATCATATGTTGTTGTGAAAAAGAAAAAATGGTGGTAGTATCAGACAGAGGAAAGAAATCCTGGAAGGAACGCAGAAGGGGGCAATAAGGAAAAGCGTAAAGGTCTTCTCTGGCTTGACTAAAACTTATGTAAGTAATTTGCAATGATGTGCTAATTTACCAATTTGTTTATAGATTTATTCCCGACATTATCTGACACCATCAATCTGGCGATAGGAAGTGGCGATGTCGTAACTAAAGAAAAAAATGATCAATAAAAAACAAATCGAGGTTAAGAGGCATGGTGTTTGTTAAAGTCATTAATAATTACATAATGTAAAGCAAAAGAGAAAGGAGGATATTACTCTGTTTAGCATTACTGAGGAGGATGGCTAGACTTTGGCTAGTAAACAAGTTTTTCCTACCCATTTCCAACTCGTAATGATGACACTCGGAATCACATACAGAATCACTCAATGTTATGTAGAAAACAATGTTTACGGGCATGTTTGATTCGATGAGTCGCATATTTCTGTAGTTTGTGTATATATATATATATATATATATATATGTGTGTGTATGTATACATGAAAGTAAAGAA
>JAHXMU010000683.1:3124350-3174577 GCA_019455685.1 Philornis downsi | reverse complement strand
AGATCTATTTTTTTTTTTTTTTTGACGTTTGTTTTCTATGTTTAGGCAATAAAAAAACAATTTAAGTCGACATTTACTTTGTTTTATAATCTAATAAAGCACGTCAACATTGTTGGCAAACACATAAAAAACACATGATAAAGACATGCTAAGCACACTTAAGTCTATGTACGTGTATGAAGGACATGCACAGCCAACACACGTGCATACACACAATTACTTTTTGGCGGAGACTTAGACTTGCATGTCCTACGACAGGATATAAGTGTAAATAAACTGTTGGGCACAAAAATACTTGAAATCTCATATACATTCTCATAAAGCCTTCTTCAGTTCTACATGCGTGTGAACAATAGCTGGTGGAGAGCAGTAGGTAGGTATGCACTTTTATGCTTACACATCTTTTCATTTAAATCTTCTTCTGTTAAGAAACAGCAGGAAAACGTGCAGAAATGAAATTCTAAATCTGATTTGGTTTGGAGGGATAGGAACTGGGTCAAAGTGTCTCGTAAAACAATTCTCTAAGGAATATAAAACGAAGGAAAGGTATATGTTAGTAGCAGTCGAGTTATATTAGAAGGCTATCGTTGTGCGTTTCCTCTCTGGAAATCGCTGGATATGGAGGTGGAAGACAGTAAACAACAGCTAATAGAATGGAAGCTTTTGATTTTCTACACGATCTCAAGATGGTACTATATACACCCTGCATTAAGTCAATACCCTACTTTGGTATAAAATCAAAAATTTTGTGGGCACGAAAAATCAAATAATCCCATTATATTCCAATATCAGGTAAAGTATTTCATTTTTGCTTTCATTCCATTCAGTGAAATTTTTTCATTCGTAATAAAACAAAACGTTAATAAATATGGCACACAAAAACGTTAATGAAAAGAAGAAGGAAATAAACCAAGAAGAAATATACAGAAATATCATTATAAATAGCAATACCAATGGATGTAAGAAAATGGAATCTTGGTGTTCAGCCATTGAACCGATGTTGTCTGCTAGAAGATTTGTGCCTTTTTGCCAACGACAGACTACTACTACTACTGTCATTCCTTCATCAGAACTTTTAATAAACAAACAAGCGCTAAGAGACAGCTTCAAGTCAAATATGGAAGGATTTTCCAGAGCTTCAGAAGATCTATGACACTTTTCCCGTACTAAGATTAAAAGGCTTACGAACTTCCTATTTGCCACGGTTTATGGGCAGTCGGAAAGTGTGACCTACTTTGGACGAGTTAGAGTTATTTTCAAATAACCGATTTGACCAATTTTTTCTCTTTGTAATAAACTTAGCTAATAAACCACAGATTTATAATGCAATACCAGTGAACTATTTCATTGTTCTTAAAATACGTATATTGAAACTCTGCTTTACAATTGATGAGTGATCTCTGATTGTTTTTGACAAAATTTGTTAACAAACAAATAGCAATTTAAAACTTCAGAAAATATTCAGAAATTACTCCTAACTCAGCTCAACCCGGCTATTTAAAGTTTGGAGATTGAGTTGGTTTGGCTTTAAGAATGACCAAGTGACCAAATAATTTCAAATTATTGCCAGTTGTCACCAAATTTCTCAATAATTAAAAATTGATCATAAAAATTTGCGTTTTGACGAACAGTTAGAATTTCTGTTTGGAAAACTGCGTGGATACTGAAAATTGGATCCGTCGTAAACAAAACCTAATAATGTCAGCCTGGAAACTGGGTGATGAATATTGCTTAAAATATTGTGCTATTATGGGTTATACGAAAGGCTTGATGCAATGCACTCTTTCGAAAAATCCAGCTATTCCACCTCTCTCGCTGTAAAAAGCAGAAGTATAATTCAGTATTGGGAATAAGACACCCTACAAAGTTATCATCTTTAAGGCATAATCTCGACACCTTTAGCCGATATACAGAAATCGACACGGTGAATTGCTTCGAAATACAGCAATGGCACTGGCGGTATCAGATTATGCAGATGAACGAAATACTTAAAAAAACAAAATAAATCCATTTAAGATGATCAGGTTTCTACATCGTTATGAAAGCTTGGTATGGCGAATTGGACAACGAATTCTGAATGGAATTTGAAAGATCCACATTGAATTTTACTGCTTCTATAAAATTTTTGACACCATCAACATAGTAATGATGTTACTTTCATTTCATTTTCGGCATATGACTTGAAACGTAGAATAATACTATACTTCGGTTATAAGTTTCACTTTAAGCCTGTCCCATAAAAAAATATTTAGAAGCATCACTAAAACTTCGTACAACAACAACAACTAGTTACTAGATGTAATCTACCTTAGTCACCTGTACGAAAAGATCACACTATGATTAATGTTTTGTTCAATTAACGGCAGATACTAAATAACGTCAGTCTCCCTTATCAGACCCTAAAGTCCAAGTTCATATTTGTACATATTAAACATTTCACCCAATTTCAATCACTACTTCAACCTTCTGTCCATTACTTCGGATTAAATGTGTAAGCGTCGTTCAGTTTTATTTTTTTGTGTCTCTCTTTTTTGGAGTACGACATAAAACGGAACAAAGCGTAAAGTGTAAGGACTCTGGCAAACAAAGTATTATCGCTTCTTATCAATCACTTGTAAGGCACCCTCTTGTTATATTTATTATCACTTTGGTTTCCAACGATTACAAGGCACACTTGAACACATAGTTTGAGCGCACTATAGTTTTTTTCACCACTTGCAACATTTGTTGCCCATTCCGTCGAAACCAATTCTTCTGCTATTTTCGTATCCTTTGTTCGTTTCTTTATTTGCTTCTCCTTTTAGAAATGTAGTGTTCTTAATGTTAATACTTGATGTTCTTAACACTAACAAATTTGCACTAATACTATGAGTGGAGTAACAATGGCATCAAGTCGTTCTCTATGTGTGTATGTGAAGGGGACAATACGAGATCGAAAGCAGAAACTTGAAATCCATTTCAAGTTTGTAACAAGTATATAAGAACCGACCATTACAGTGGCTCGTTAAATCAGTTGCACTTTCAAGGATTTTTGCGGCGTTGCAGTTTATTCACCAAAATGCCTTAAAAGAGTTTTTTAGTCAAAACGCAATCAAAGTAAGAATTTGGGACCGCAACCTGACATCAAACTTATGGCATCGGTGATATTAATGTTATATTTGATACTTTAATCAAGTGGGTTAGTTTATGATACTTCCTAAGAATTAAATTGATCCTTACAATGCCCAATAAATGAACGAAAGTCAATGAATTAATGAATTCATAGGTGTCTCATTTCAGATTGTTTAAACGATTCTGAACTCGTGTCATTATTCCGGAAATTAGTTTAAGAACACTTACTATTGAGGCTATCATGCACTTTAGTGAAAGACACTAACAAACATGCCACGGATACCAATATAACACGGTTTCCGAACTGTGCTGGCCGATGTTGACAGCCTGTGGCTGTTGTTTATTATTCAGTCAAATGACTCGATTGAGCATCGCGTCAAATCCTAAAATTTTATTATCGAAATGTCTGTTCGTTTGTGCAAATGCTGCGTGCATTGAGCCCAATTTATGGTAGACGCGGTGGTCCGTCAAGGTCGACTCCCTAAACTTTGGTGCACATATATCAGTAAACACCCGTACGTCAGATCCTCTGAGAACATCGTTGCTCTGCGTGGAAGTTTACGGGTTAACCCGAGGTGGAAGATTCCGATTTGAGAATATGGTTATTTCTTGCGGAGATACATAAGATTTCATCCCTGTAATCGTTTTCTTGTAGAGTTTTCTGCAACCGCAGAACTATGTCAATAAGCCGCATAAATTTAACAGGATATATGCGGCAGATTGGAGAAAATTAGACTTCTCACATCCTGATATCTGGTCGATTTTATTGTCAATACATAATATGAGCTTTTCAAATAAAAAATATCACATGCAGCTTATTTCATTTTATTTGAAATAGTACGTCTGAGAATTGCCTATTTAAAAAAATGATGTTTACGTGAACAATCAATTCTATTGCCGAAAACAGTGAAATGAACAAATTTGCATATTAATGGATCTCTGCAAAATGCAATGATTTTCCCATTATACAAATGTGAACTTTTACATGAGCCTAATCGTTTTCACAAATTTCTTTCAAATGGACTCCTAGTTCGTATACACCAAATATATGGAAGAGAACTTATTGTAAGAAAAAGTGAATGAGGAAATTATTAGTAGATATAAGAGTGTAACAGCAACTTTAGGGCTTTGACCAAACCTGGAGTTCAATAGCGTTTGTTAGCACTGCATTACAAAAAGCCACATGGCTTAGCCTCCAATCAACACAACTCTTGTGTACATTTTTTGCTTTTCGTTAAAATCAATTTACTTATTCGTCCAACATGCCACAATGGAATACGTCAAGTTTTGTTCTGCATATCAGTTCTGGTGATATAACATACGTAATATGGCACATTTTGAAAACTTGGCTCTTTAACAACCTATGATGCAGATATTTGAGAAACACGATTTGTTTTCAACAATATACTAAGCAACTTTGTATAATTTTTTGCATATTCGGAAGAGGAGGTTTGTCTGGCTTTTGCGAAATTGCCGTAGATGTTGTAGATGTCGCATCTATCGGAGGCAGTTTCACTCAGTTTCGCACCATAAGTCTAGTAAGGGTAAGAAGTTAAAAATATGTCAAATACAAGACTTCAGTGTGTTCTCCCTGAAAAATGCACTGTCTATGTCTATGAAACATTGAAAGAGATACAATATCGTAGAACATTGTGATTCAAAATTCCAACATCTTATAGTGTACTAAAGTAAAAAAAAGGTATGCACTGATCCCACTATAAAATCTTTTTCAGCCTGAAGAAAAATTCTGGTTTCGGATGAAGACCAAAAAGAAAAATTAGTTTTATAATACAATCTGCACGGTGATTTGGTTATAATGATTACCAGTGTCCTCGAAATCGAAATAATTTAAAGTACATACTGGTGTTTTTTTTTTATTAAGAAATTGGGACGTAATTAGTGCAAAATTAACCGCGATAATCCAGAGAATTTTGCCCATAAGTAAGATATAACTTTTCCATGCTCCGTAGCAGCAGGTGTAGTGCTGCTCTCATGAAATACACAGCATGTCACACATTATATTTTACGAGGATAGTTCCAAAACAAGACGATCTAAAAGGGGAAAAATACAAAAATTGGGAAAATTGTTCTTTATATTTCAACATAATCTCCTTTTAGCTCGGTGCACCTTTTCCAGCGATATTCAATAGCTTCTATACCTAGTTTATAGTAAGAACTGTCAAACTCTTTAAAATAATCAAAAACAGCAGACTGCACTTCTTCCATGTTAGCAAAACTTTTGCCATTGAGGCCTTTTTTCAAGTTTGGAAATAGAAAATAATCCGAGGGAGCTAAATTTTTCGAATAAGGTGCATGATGAATCAATTCGAATTTTAATATATTGATTTTGACCATCGCAATAGTGCATATGTGAACTGGAGCATTTCATTTCAATTTCGTAATTTCATCACCTAAACGCTGTCATAAGTTAGCATAGGATTCTCGATTGATGGTTTTTCCTTTCTGAAGATAATAAATAAAAACAATCCTATGTGTACCTCAAAAAACAGACCAAATGACCTGGCCTGCAGATAGGATCGTCTTCGCCTTCTTTGGACACGATTCTCCCATTCCAGTCCACCCCTTTGCCTGTTCCTTTGGGTGAGGTGTGAAATGGTGGACCCATGTCTGAAACATGGTTATACATTGACGCAAGTTCCGCTTTATTGCGGTGAAACATCACCAAACACTTTACCGAAACATTTTCACGACGCTGAAAGCAAGTGCGGCACCCAACCTGCGCACAGCTTTTCCGTCTTCAAATCTGTGGTCAATATACGATGTATAATTTCAGCTAGCTCACGCACCTTCGGCCGACGATCATCCAATACTATTTTGAGGATTTTCTTAACCGTGTTTGGCATGGGCACCTCAACTGGTCAGTCACTACGGTGTTCGTCTTGTCAGGTCATGTGGCCTCGTTTAAACTCAGCTACCCAATATTTTACAGTATTAAATGAAGGAGCAGACTCCCCCCGAAGAGAAACTAGCTCGGCTTTAATATTTGTTGATATTGTTTACTTTTGACGGCTCAAATAAACAAACAACGTATTGCCTTGGAACTTAAACCATATGTTTTCTAAAGTTGTCGCTCTTCACCAAAATAATTTTTTCAAACTACTGGCACCATCTATACATCAGGTCGACTAGTTTTGGAACTGCCCTTATATATATAGTCGGAAGAATGAAAGACGGAATTCTGAAAGCGCCATTTGAGTGTTATTCAGAGAATATCTTGAAGTCTATTATTTTCATATTTTTTTCTACCTCAACTGAATTGAAGCACATTAGGTGGTCGTTGTAAATTTTACACAAAATTATTTTAATTTTAATATTTTAATATTGCTCTGCATAAATAAAGAAGTAATATTTACTCTCTCTTCCTTTTCAGGTAAGAAGCCTAAGGAATACGAATTAATCTTTTTTGGGTAAATATGAAACAAGTGTTATGTCCTTCAACCGTCATATTTTATTAACTGTTATCTTTATTACAAGTAATTAGTCTTTCAAAAAATTAAATTTAAATGATAGGATCCACTTAATTATAGTTGCATGAATATTAAACGACAGAAAAATATTTCTGGTAACTGCGGATTTTCCTTACTTTGTTGTTTATGATCAAAGATGACCCAATTTATTATTATTTTATTTATTTAAAAAAAAAATCACGGCGATTTGTGCAAAGCTGTTTTTCCGCGTTATGATTGCTGAAGTTAAAACAGACATCAGTATACATATACATATAAGCAGATGTACAGCGATGTGCAAAAATTTGGACGAGCTTTTATTACCTATGTTATCGCCTTTAAAGTATTCCCACGGACACAATAAACCTACGAGTAGTCTCCTTCCGGTACGACGTTCAGTGCATGCTGTGATGTGGCGTAAATCTCTCTTTCGTCGACTGAAAACCGCGTCCACGGAGAGGTCGTTTGAGGTCAGGGGATTACCAGAATCTAAACCGTGGTTGTAGGGCGATGATAGTAAAATTGTTGACAAAAAATCTACTAACAGCCAGGGCACCGCTACATGAAAAAATGCATTGTTGTTTTATCAATCGAGATTAGACGAGTCTGAGTTTCAATATATCTTGGGAAATGACTAATCCTTTTTGAAACAGCAACATCATCAGCAAGGTCTATAATTGTTAGTCTGTGGTTTTTAGGCACTTAATCTCGGATTTGTTGGAAGTGACTTTCATCGTCTTCAAAAACTGTTCATGCCATTTTTAAAAATTTCTTTCGTGTAAAATCTGTTCATCGAAGATGTCCGGCCACATACAGGGTTGCCCATATTCGACGGACCCATCAGGCAACGCCATAACTTTTGACAGAGATGTCATCGATTCGGCCGGGAATTTTGGAACAAAATTATCATGTCCGATGAAGCCCATTTCACATTGAATGGGACCGTATATAAGCAAAATTGCCGTATTTACGCCACTGAAAATCCTCAGGAGATTCAAGAATTGCCTCTTCATGACGAAAAAGTCACAGTTTGGTGCGGCGTTAGTGCGAAAAAGGTCATTGGGCCGTTTTTCTTCCAAAACGAAAATGGCCATGCTGTTACCATCAACCAGGAGCGTTATCGCGACATGACGACCAATTTTGTGATGCCAATTATTCGTCGAAAGCGTATGAGGCAGTTCTGGTTTCAACAAGACGGCGCTCCACCGCACACAAGTCGCATAACAATCGATTTTCTCAAGAATTTGTTTCCGGGCCGTTTGATGTCGAAAAGTGGTGATTTGGACTGGCCACCGCGTTCGCCCGATTTGACGCCCGCTGACTTCTTCTTGTGGGGACATTTGAAGTCAAAGGTTTACGTTAACAAGCCAAGGACCGTAGAAGAGCTCAAGGACAACATTCGTGAAGAAATAGCCGCTATTCCGGCCGAAATGTTGGCGAAAACGATGGAAAATGCTGCAAAAAGGGCACAATACGCCATCAACGCCAGAGGCGGCCATTTGAGAGATATCATATTCAAAAATTGATGTAAACAAATCTACTTGGAACAAATTAAACGAATAAGATTGCCAACCGCCAAATTTTTATTTTTTTCTTTGATTTTTTTTTTAAAAACATGGGTCCTGTATTAAATGGTAGTAATTATTACGAATTCCGTTTCGTAAATCAAATTTAAGCCAAATTATTTGCTAAACTAAATTATATGATACGATTTTTGAATGACAGAATTGCGGTGTATAAAGCCATGTGCAACTCAAATACAGGATGGGGCATTAATCGCGCTACGGTGTAACAGTAACTGTCAGTGGGGATCGTTGCATAAAGATGTTGAAGGAAAATTCCCAAACAAATTAATATCCAGAAATTTCACTTTCCACTGGCCCCCAAGGTTGCTTAATCTTACTGCACCAGGCTTTTATTTTATGAGGTTATGTCAATCAAGAAATGTGCAAAACCAAACCAAGGAATTTGACTGGATTGATACAGTCCATTAAGACAATAATTACGGCGATCCCGAAATCAATCCTTCAAGCCGCAGAATAATTTTCTGATCAGATGTCGCATGTGCGTGAATGAGCACATAGATCATTTATGGTATATCATTTTCAAAAATTTGAAGGTTATTTGAATTTCTTATTGTAGTACAATTGGTGCGCCTTCCTATACTATACAGTGATGAATGTGTCGGCGAAAACTGGGCGGGGTGATGCCCTTTTTAATCCACCGAAATGGTTCAAATTGCTGATCCAAAACTAAGCAGTATACTGATATCAATTATGAAATTATTATAAGCTATATAAGGCTGAGATAAGGAAGTGACATCGCCCTCAGCTTATCTTCTGAAGTATTAGATGTATGCGTATGGAAGTTGATACGTATGTTATCGACATAGAAAGCAACTCTTTTTTTAAAATTGATGTAACGGCCAAACCGATCGTCATAAAACTTTATGGACATTTTTCTGTCAATCAAGAAATTGTAATGTTCTATGTTAAGTTATGATTGGAAAAGAGGGCTTCTTATACTACACAAAGATTTAAGCGATGGTATTCCATAAATTATTTAGATTTGTATGACATTTATATGAGATTTGCAACATATGCTATGGGCAAAGAGGGAATAAGCCCTAGGAAAGATGAGCGGTGGGATGATGTGATGATTCTAAATTGTGGATTAACCTAAACTGCATCCGGCAAAGATTGCAGAACAAATAGCTGTGCTATCTCACTTTAATGGTACCGTTGCGATACGCTCCGGATCGGCTACTACTTTTATACAAATTTTAGTACAAATAAATATTTATTACTGAAATTGCATTATAGTTCTTCAAAATACTTCATATGAAAATTAACACAACTTTACAAGCGTTTTAAACAAATTTCCGAAAAATCATTTTGTGGGTGCTAGAAATCATTCGCAACCAATTTTTCTGAGTTTTGGGGGAATAAAAAAGTCACCGAGTACTAAGAGATTCACTGGGTATCAAAAATTTGCTGTTTTGAGCCAAATTGAAGGTTGCTTTAGATACACTGTTGGGACATGCCTTATGGTTTATTTCTTAGTGCTTAGCGCGCAAACATATTTCATTGCATTAAGCTCGTTTTGAAATAAATATACAGTTAAATATTATACCTCAGGCTCATGTGAACATCTCTTGTATTTCGAAGCTTCGCAATTTCATTTTTTCGCTATCACTTTATACCGTCGGCAAGTCGATATGTTATGTTTAAGAACAGGTTGTTTTTATCGTACTCACTTGTTTTACTACGAAATGGTACATTTTTCATTGCGCTGTAGTAATAACATTAAGTATGGTGTGATGAATTTACCAAAAGTATTTCCAGTTTTTAGGTGTCAGCTATCTGGTATCTGAGTTATTGTTTCACCTGTAGAGTGAGTTGCGCAGGCCTCAGACTGATCTGTCGCCAAAAATTCGGCCGCTCCTGACGTTGTATAACCAACACTCTGCACTGTGTGGATGACATACTAGTCCATCGTCAGATAAACCGTCGTGCCAAAAATAGCTTCTTCTCACGCATAATAATAACACTGTTTTATTTTTTGATATAGTTTAATGAGCACGTGCACAGCAACAACTACTACTATACAGAGCTTTTCATTAACAAATAGTTCGTACAACAGCACAAAAATTCTTGAAAATGAAATTTTGTTTTTCGAATAATTAGTAAAATTTGTGAACAAATAATGAAAATTTCAATTTTGCTAGAAACGGCTTCAGTCCTTGTATGGGAAAACTTTTTCTATTGAGCAGATTTTTAACCGGTTTCAACCTTAACCTAATAACTGAAGCGATGCTATCTCCATCGTGCGGTTTTATATATATTTTACGGGGTCTCAGATAAATTTCTCCAGATGTTACAATCGGGCTGACAATATGAGTATACCTGCATGCTATGGCGTTGGATATAACAATTTTCAGTTTTTTAATGATGTCCATTTCCATTGAACACGATTTATTTGCGTTAAAAGCCTATCAAAATCTCCTCAAACGTCCTACTTGAAAGTATTTTTATAGTTTGGATGAAATCTGTGTATTTCAAAATAACGTTACGAAAACCGTAACGGATTAAATAGTGTGACAATTCCTATTCATAAGTATTGGACTGCCTTTATTGCCCTGTCAAAGACGGTGATTTCCGACCTATTCCAATTTTTCATATATGACGTAATGATTTAACATTTGGTTTTCAACTGAAAATAATTTGAACAAAATACTTTCCACGTTTATGAACAAATTACAGATCAAATTGTCAAACTGTTTTGGTATTTTTGTGCAATAATGTTTAAGATTTCATCCTGGAACTACGTTGAATTGGTAAATTGTGGTGTCACATCTCTTGACTTTCTTCGTCGGGATTACATAAAATTGGAAATCTATATGGTTGAGGCGGCTACGATTAGGCGAGTAGATAACAAGCAAAAGTGGAGGAAAAAATGTGTGTGGCCAAAATCTTACTACACTGTTTCAAACTACGTAAACGTACTGCTAACTATGAAGGCGGTCTCAAAACTAGCCACGCTGTCGTATAGATGGTGCCAGTAGTTTGAAAAAAATATTTTGATTGAAAGTGGCAGCTATTTAAAATATATATTTTAAGTTTCAAGACGCAACGTTGTTTAGTACTTTTATTTAAGCCATTACAAGCAAACCATAACTATTTGGCTCGGTGATAAACGATTTGCCAATAATAGCAGTTGATGGCTATTTTAAGGAGTTTGACAGTTGTTACTATAAACAGGGTATAGAAGCTTTGAATATCGCTGGGAAAAGTATATCGAGCTGAAAGGAGATTATGTTGAAAAATAAGGAACATTTTTCCCAATTTTTTTGTGTCTTCTTTGTTATGTCGGCTAGTTTTGGGATCGCCCTCGCACAATGATGGTTATTGTACAACCTTTTCAAAAAGTTTGTACTTGCTTGGTTGTAGAGAAGTCTTCCCCTTTCTTCTATCTTCTTTACTTTACATTATGAGCATACTACAATTCTGGGTATTACTTAAGACGTAGCAGCTTTGTTAGTGCTTATATTATATTAGATATTATATATATTACATTAGATGCAGTTAATCCTCTTTTCGCAAATTTGGTTAACTGTTGTCAAAATTTAACCATTTCGCCAATCGCTATACTTGTACAATAAGCCACCCTAATGTATCTACGTATACGTACGAACTTTCTGGCAAAGGTTTAATGGCGTATTTAAATGTCACATTAGTGCTACTAAAGGCCATGAGCGAAAGAGAAAGAAAATTCACGTTTGCAGACAAAGGACACCCATGAACTGCACTAATTGTAAGCAGATTTTGTTTGGCAATGTGAGCGGGATTAAAAGTGTTGAAGTATGAGATTTTTTTCCATTCTGTTTATTTCACTACGTAAAAGGCAGAAAAAGTGCGATGTTAGGCAATTGATAGTGACGAGAATATTTTTCTATTTCTTGTCGCAGTGGTATCATTCTCCGGATCATTACAGTATTACATTACGAGCCATGTAGTTTTTTTTTCTAAGGTGCAATTCAAGTGGAGCACAACGCATCGACAGTGATTCATTATTTAGTAGGATTAAAGTTTAAATCTGTATTGCACTTTATACAATTGCTAAAGAATTAGAGAATAGGCTTAAACAAGGAAGAAGACAAAATAAGATCATATTGCCGTAAAGAATATAAGGTAAATGTCAAATAGTTAAATCAGCTGGTAAATAGAGGAATTGTTTTCTTAATAGAGGGGAAAAATTGAGCGCTATATAGATTTAGTTTAGGGTTTCTAAAGACTTGAGCTAATGTATTCGTTTAGCAAATACAGACTTTAATGTCAGTCAGCACTTGTCGACGAACCGAGTGTATAAAACTCTTTCCCCAAATATGAATTCTGTTATTAATGTTAATATGTTGTAAATGCAATCAAATGGCCACAATGATGCACCGTACTTTTCGGTATTAACTTGTATATATATTAGCATTGCCCATTCCACTTGCTTATTTACTTTAATATTAGAACAGAAATTTTCATCCGTTATGCGCCAAAAGCACAAAATAAATTCAAGCAATTTGTCAAATTCGACACACCAAGTTTGGGCAGTGCTACAAAAGCCTGTTCCTTCATATAGCCTATTTGTGTTTCGATTCATCCGCACGCCATTGTAATAATATACCGGTAAGATGTTTGCTTGTCTTCTACAAAGACGTATAAGCTTTGCAGGAATTCCAATTTAGAACAAGGCTTCATACAATTTTTGTGTGTCGGTGTGCCAAAAAAAGTAGTCCTCGCATCTTCTCAAAGATTTGCCGGCATAAAGCTGCACTTATAAAATCCAAACAAGCCAAATGTAATTTTTAGTAATTTACATAACACACGATAGATTTATCGTTTAATGCGATAAGTTAAATACTGGTACGCAAAAGCTCTGTATGCTATTGAATTATTGCTATCAATCTCATCGCCAACGATGGTAGAACATTGCACGAATATCGTTTCGCAATCGAGTGTTTTGGGTAGCTTTTGGGTAGCAATCAAAAATACTAAGAGTGCGTTTTAGTCGTCTCCATATTTGAAAGAAGGCAAAACAAACTCTGTGTTCAAGTAATGTCGTTGATTTAAAAAATACTACAGAATATTACAAAAATTATTCAAAAATTGCCAAAATAACACAATCACAAAAATGCTATTATATAAACAGCTAAAGTACGAAGTGTCTAATCGCTAAAAGAGCGTATTTTTGGTGTTTAACATAAGGTTATTTGCGGTGAGGGGGAGTCATATACTAAATAGTGCCTTTAATGTTTCACAAAAATCATTAAAACGATTCCTGGAATAAAAACCGCTAAAATAACAGAAATCGCTTAATATAAAATATCCTTACAATTTAAAACACTTTCACAATTTTCATCTTCGAAATTTGTTGTACTAATTCGGCAACTGAATATTCTGTTTTTCTGTTATTCATATATTTGCGGTATAGCATTTTTTTACTTTGATAATTTTTAAAACTTTAATGGCACGATGTAGAAGACAAATTGTCCAACCTCCTAGACTTCAATTAATGAAGAAACGATACAACAGTTGAAAACCCACTGACAGAACCCATATTTTTCTGAAATGTGACTTTATGAGTGTGGTTTCAAAATAAATATTCTTTTTTTTTGATGGTGTTCCACTAACATTTAAGCTATACGAATAATAAATTTGCATAATATGTCGATTTTTTGTTTTTTTTTTTTTTTTTTTGATGGTGATCTGACTGAAATGAAGCGACAGTCAGTGGTTTTAGAGTATTTTCAGTAAAACTCATTCAGTTTTATTTCTTGTTTTTGCCTAAAATTGTAAAACTATAGTTGTCCTATTTTTGCACAATTTAAAACATGCAAAATTTTCGTTTTCCCCGTTTTACGGGTTTCTGGTGCATTTTTTAAAAAGGTTGCGAAGCCTTCCTTATGATGATGGTCACTGAATTGAGCGTAAGAGTTAAATTTAATAAATAAACTCACACACGAGTATATCCAGAGCCAAAGTTCTTTAGCTTTGGTGCGAAAATGTGAGTACTGCCAGAAGAGTTGAGGTAAATTATTAGGTTCAAATAAAAAAGGTTTAAATTGAACATAAAAAGAAGGAGATAAATTTCAATTTTCTTAAATACTCCTCTTAGAAGCTACTGAGGGACCATTGATTTTGGCTAAATCGGTTAATTAGTGTGTGTGCTACTGTAAGGGTTGTGAAAGTGCAATCCATTATCGTTATCGCAATTAAATAAATGATTCCAATCTAAGAATATATGAGTTAAAATAGGACATTTGTATGGCAGTTACTAAAAAGGCCGTGGCTATCCGGTATCTGGCATTTTAACGAAATATAATCAACAAAAAGTTAAGCAACTTCAATCTACGAAAGGCCGTGGATTTTAAGGGTTAAATTTTGATAAATCGGATATTTTTCATTCTCAGGAGTTAGGCCACCAAACTCAAAATATGTAAATTTTTTCAATTTTGATTGAATTTAGTAAAACTTCTTTAATGATACGATGATAGAAATATATGAATTAAAACGGTCACTTCAATGGGAAACACTTATAGCGATCTTGCCTTTTTTCTAAAATTTTATTCAAAATTATAAATCAATACAATGCCGTTAACAATTAGAAATTTCACGGGAAAAATGGGGGAGTGAGGTGCAACAATGAGTTCCATTTTCATTGTTAATAGTCCATTATGTTTCCCTGTTACTATCTGGTAAAGTACCTATGTTAGGCTGTGCCAACTCTTAAGAAATTTCATAAAAATTTAGAACGGTTATCACGTCTACCAAAAAGCCAGGCAGGCAGCCTTAGACTTAGAAAGTCCTGAATCACATTTGGTAAAAACAAACAGTTAGTACTTTGTTTTCCTTCTTCTGGGTGAGTTATATCGGCCGTTTCAAATGAAATACATCTTCCCCATTCGGCTGAAAGTATAAGACGGACATTGTATGTTAGCCATGAAATCTAACTGCGTATGAGCAATCCGTCACGCGAATCCAGCATTTGATTAATTTATTATAATTGCTTAAAATTTCTAATCAACAAAATGCTTTGATTTCGCAAATTTGTGGGCATTTATCTTGTTTCTAACCCTACAAATTTCCGAAAAGCATATCACGTTGTTTTGCAGATTGTGTTTGTTGTTTGTTTCCACCACTAACCACAAATCAAAAACTACTAAATATGCATTTAACAACAAATCAGAAACAAACGCTGTTGCCACAAAGCAAACAACAAAAGGAAAGGGGACTTCTTTAGACACGCTTCATTCACTACGCTTAAGTAGTACTTAGTGAGGTAGGTGAAAGCAAATATTTTCTCTCATGGCAAATAAAGAAGAAAACAAAGTATTTTGCTTTCGTTAAGTTCCACCACAGAAATGAGTGTGAAATAAAATAACTGTAGCCACAAGCTTAAAAGTCTTTTGGAATTTCTCACCCAATTTCAAGTGCAGACGAGGCGTTCACATATGGAAAATAAAAAAAGGGAAAGGAAAAGGAAAAAAACAAAAAAAAAACACGAAGAGAACATCACAAATACTTGGGACGTTTTGTTGTTCCACGTGAACAGTTTTGCAGTGTGTGAATACCCACATCCTAGCATACGCATTCACGCCTCATAATGTGTAGAATGAAGTGTGTTGTTTCTTCTTTCGGTTGTTGTTGTTTACGTTCCTGTACTTTTGTCATTTCCTGAACATTCTTCAAATTTTACGAACATACACGCAGACATTTGCACGTTGGTACACATTTATTTCGACGGATATGTGTTAACATGTAGTTGATGTAAAGATCTTCCTTTTTCCTTTTTTGAGGTAAAGCTGAAGATGGCAGCTCCTCAAAGAGTCTATTGCAATGTATGTAGAGGCCGGAGAGAGAAAACATCCTTTGCTTCATTGTCTTGCTTCATTTAACCAGCAGTGAGTAGTAACCGAATTGAGGAAAACTGATTTCACACAAAATTCTTTGGTAACAATGAATAAACAAAAGGGGATGAGCAGAAAACTTTGAAATTCTAACACCCACATTTTTAAGAAACGGCAGGAGACAGTTCTAATTGTCCGATTTCATTGCTCCTACCAAAAGGGGTATGGCAGAGCTTTTCACGTTCAGTAAGCCCACACATATTCCGCTTTTGGATTTACTGAACGAGATCTTACGTTTAGTAGCAATTCCTAACGTTAATTTGAACAGGTTTTACTAGATTTTATCGATTACTCGAATACTCGGAGTGTTCGTCATCACGTTAAAGTGGCCGCTGCCCAAGGAAAGATAGATGCTTGTATAGTGACTCGAACGCATGATCATATGAACAACAGTTGCGGTCGCGGTCATATAGGAGATAGGCCAAAGCCGTCAAAGTTGGGGATTTTTCCATTAAGTTGTAGATTAAAGTGAATTGCGATATGTGGATTGTGGCATTTGTGTATTCCGAAATTCAAATTTAGGTAACCTGCTGAAAGAATGGTTAGTAGATATACCGTGACATTACAACCATAATCAGATATACTCGTATTTAACTTCCTAGTTACAACAGAGGCTAACCGCAGTCATTAAAGCTATGGCTTAAATCCATTATGTTATCAATTATGGCCAATTGCACCATCCGTAATCGTACTGGTACCCTTTATACAAACTAACGAACTTGGTTTTGTGACCGTGACCGAAATAGTAAATTTTGAAAAGCCAGTAACTATTGATCGTTATTAACCAGTACAGAAATTTCACTCAGCTCAACTGACTTACGTTGATACGGAAGTGTAAGTGGTACTATAAGAGGCGTGCTTACTTGATCGATTTTTCTCCGGTTTTATAGAGCAATTCATGTCATGGACTGCAAATATCTGGACTACAACAGAGCACCAGTTAGAAATTAGGGAGGAATGATTGAATTTCGTAGGTACCATAATACGCTCCGTTTCCATACTGCACCAAACGCTGGATTTGTATCAAATTTCATTAAATTTGGTGCAACTACATAAAAGATATTAATCTAAGAAGATATGGATAAATCGGTCGTTAGTATGAGAGGTACCAGAAGAGGTGTGTTTAAATTGTCAATCTGCGTCAAGTTTTAAGAAATTTAATAAACATTTACGACAGTTATCGGTCAAACAAGAAGACAGACAGAAGACAACAATATGAACAACCTATGCACATTGCCGTGAAAAAGGAGAAATTATCGTTAACTCGCTACGTCTTCGAAATCAGGAACAGTATGTGTGCATCATCCACAACGGTCGTTAATTACCCCCGAATACATCTCATTACTCATGGGTAATATGCAACTGGTCTCATACATACTTGGAGAAATGATTTGTCATTCATAGGTAATTGCCCATGAGGTATTTGAATTACTAATGAACAATGCGTATTAATGGGTTACCCAAAGATGTCTCGCGTCAATTTTAGCTCCAGATTAGAAAATAATAACAAAAATACCAATATCTCGAAAACGAAGCATTCTATCATGAAAATAATCTCAATTTTTAAATATTTGAAAGTTGTGGACAAAGCAAAATAATTGAATAGCAAAAGATTACCACATAGTGAAAAATCGCTATAAAATCGAAATAACCGCAATTCAGAACCACAATTATCATGAAAACCGCACAATTTTAGTCTCCAAATGGAGACTATATTTACGCGAGTAGTTAGCCACAACTAATATCATAATAAATAATATGTAGAGGCCAGCTGCATATTGCCAATAAGTATTGGGTTGCGTTCCAGCACAGTGACTCAGCGATCGTTTCTTATCTCCCAAAGGAAAGTTTATGGGTTATTTATTCAGTGAGTGGTTATCCACTACCCATCAAACACGACAGAGTTCGTAGTGTTGACCGATCATTAAACGAAAACATGCAAGTTTAGTTTTTTTTATCAATCTGGAACAAATTTGATCATGGCGTAACGTAATTTGAAAATAAACTTTTCAGAGCCAAAAACATTGTATTCTGGAGCTCTACCTTTGGTCGATACTGTACGCGTATTCTTTACTCTCAATTAGCTATAGCTAAATTAGATTCTTTGTTCTTGCAGTCCGGTATATGTATAAGCACTCCTAATTTAACACTAGATCCTTAATTTAGCACTGGATACAAAAAAATCTATTCATCTTCAAAGCGAATAATTGATTTTACTTTATTTGACTACTTTTGAGATTAGGAATTATCATAATTATTTTGAATTTATATATTTTCCAGGAAATGTTTGCCGTTTAAGAATGTTAGTGCGGTCCCAAAGAGTGAGGTCCCAAATTTAGCCGACTTGACGTAAAAATGGTGCCAGTAGTTTGAAAAAAAATATCTTGGTGGAAATTGACAACCATATAAAAGTTAATAAAGGTTTAAGTTTAAAAGAGCCACATTATTTAGTATATTTATTTGAGCCATCAAAACTAAACGATCTCAGTGAATTTGCAAATATGGACAAAATTGATGTATTTGTAATTAAATATTCCCATTTTGGTCTCAGTTCAACCAATATTTAAGCCGAGTTAGATTCCACTCTGGGAGAGTCCGTTCCTTCGTTTACGACAGTAAAATAAGGGATAGCAGAGTTTAAGCGGGGCTGTACGACCTGCCAAGAAGAACACCTTAGTGGTTGGCCAATTGGCGTGTTGACGCCAGATACTGTTAAGAAAATCCACAAAATGGTATTGCATGAACGTCACTTGAAGATGCGTGAGCTAGCTGAAATGATTGGCATTTCAAAAAGTGCTATACCTCGTATATTGACAGAAGATTTGAAGAGGAGATAGGGTACTGCACTTGCTTTTAATAGAGCAAAAACAGCGTCGTGAAGATGTTTCAGTATAGTGTTTAGCGATGTTTCACCGCAATAAAGCCGAATTTTTACGTCGATTTATAAGCATGTTTGAGACATGGTCCACCACTTCACTCCTCAGACAAAGAAATAGCGAAACCAGTGGACTGGAATAAGAGAATCGGAGACGATTCCATCTGCAGGCAAGGTCATGCCGTCTGTTTTTTTATGGTGCACATGGGATTCTTTTTGTTTATTACTTTCAGAAAGGATAAACCGTCAAGGAAGAATACTAAGCTAATTTATGACAGCGTTTAGGTGAGGAAATTATGGAAAAATGCAGCATTTAGCAAAAAAGAATGTGTTGTTTCATCCAAACAATGCTCCAGTTGACACATCCACTATTGCGATAGCCAAAATTAATTAATTAAAGTTCGAATTGCTTTATCATGCGCCTTATTTGCAGATTAAGCTCTTTCGTGATATTTTCTATCACCAAACTTGAAAAAATGGCTCAGAGGTAAAAGATTTGCTACCAATGAAGAGATGGAGTCTGCAGTTGATGGCTACTTTAAGGAATTTGACAGTTCTTAATACAATCAGGGTATAGAAGCTACTGAATATCGCTGGAAAAACTGCATCGAGCTAAAAGGAGATAATGTTAAAAAATAAAGAAAATAATTCCCAGCTTTTTTTTGCCTTTTTTGTTGTATTGGCTAATTTTGGGACCATCCTCGCAATTAGCAGTTACATTTTTGTCATTAAAAATTTAGAAAAAAAAATTTCAAAATTCAAGTGCGTTACTTAAATGCACGTATTTTTTGGCTGGAAAAAATTATTTAGGTAGGAGCCCTTATGGTGGCTTACCGTTATATATCTTCTACGAAAATGCACTCTCATCTTATGAAATTTTGGTGTCGAATCATTCGAAGGATATTCTGTTAATCAGCAATTAAGTTAGCTGGAAATCAAAACTGATTGAGTTCTCAAGGGGCTTAAAATTGTAGATGCAATATCAAAGCATAAGTTGTGAATACAATTTGCCTGAATGATAGTTGCAGGATCAGTGCATAACTGACTTAGAGTCTCTCAGCATTTTCAGAAATGTAGGTTATGTTACATATGATTTCCTTTTACGTTTTTGATTCCTAAATACAATTTGATTCGTTCGCAAATTTTTACATTACAACATGTTGGCTACACAACGCGAATTTGAATTTGATATATACTCGTACACATCGATGTAATTTGTATTAGATTTGGAACTATGTTAACTGAGTTGACCAAGTCCATGTCGCAATCTGTCTAAATCTAAAAAACGATATAAATATTTCGAAATCACCGGTAATGCAATAATATTTTGGATGGTAGTAACGCCTTAGAAAACAAGGCCTCTAAATATGACCGCTTTTTATAAAAGCAACCCCCCTTGCATGCCAAGAATGAGACATAGGAGAGTTTTCGCATTCAGTGAATTTACACGCATTCTAGTTTTAGACTCACTCAACGGGGCCTACAGTTTAACGACGATTCCGACCTTCGCAGCTTGCCGTTTACACGACTACTCGAAGTGTTCCTTAGATACATAGAGATAACCGCCGCTCAGATAGTGACAGGTGGTATGTGGGATTGAACCCACGGTCGGTCGCCGTCTTTAATAACCAGAGCATTCGTTCTGATCACCAGATTTTATCAGTATTGTTTACTGCATCAACGTTGGGATGATACCGTTGATACTGGTAGCATTATAAATTCATTCATTCACACTAATATATGACTGAACTGTGAATGGTCATTTCAAGTCGCATCTGATCAAACGTAACGCTGCTTTTGTGTTTATATGAAAGGATAACCAACACACTTGCATGTATCTACAGACACATTCATAAGACAACTCTTTGCTGCACGTTCATTTCATTCAACCCTTCTATACCAAAATTCAATGTGTTTTCTTGGTGTGGGTCGATGTTTACACAAAGATACTTGATCCTGTTTGTGAGGAAGTTATAGTAGTAGGTATCATTTAAACTTAGAAGGATGTTTGGTTAGGGATACAAACGGTATATTGGGTAATGTCTGGTAAGTGTGTATGCGTTAAATTATTTAATAGGATAATATTATAAATGACTTTCAAGCGCAACACTGAATTTGAAAGCAAAAGGTTTATTTTCTTTACTCGCTTTATTTTGCTTTTTTAGGCAAGAGGAATGAAATGAGGTATAGTCGAAAAATTACTAGATTAACTGAAAAAAAGGTTAATATATGCCAAGGGATTTATTTACTTTCTACCGTCAATTGTAATGGTCAAGAAGTTATTTGTTAGGAATTTCTAATGTAAACACTTCACGATGGAAGTGGAAACACCTTGGGATAAGAAACTGAAAGCTGCTAAGAGAGAAAAACTTTCGGTTGGAAATTTCACAGAAATCTTGAAACTATCACGGTTCTAATATTTCGAAATATGCTATGCAGAATTCTTTCGAGAAGTTTGTGGTGGGTAAAGTCATCTCTAGTGGTAAACTAATGTGTTCCTTATAGGTTCAGTTGTATTTAGTTCACAAAGTTTATCTCCTACTATAATAAAATGGTGGTAGTAGTCCTTTTTCTAATGGAAAGCAAATGTCATTGGAAAGATTGGAAAACACAAAATGAGTTGAGAGTACGGTCAACAAATCAATGCTGTCTACACTATGGCCGATATTTTAAAAGCAAAAAGTAGAACATTGTCCGGCCTTCGTTAACTTTTAAAAAGAGGGTTTCAAATCTTCCGATTTGAAGATTTTCCTAGTTAGGACTATTTGACTGTTATTTACTTGAAAATGATTTGTAATGGATCGTTTATAACTTTTCCCAAGCAGCTCGATACTTCCGACTTATGTTCAGTAGTTCTTGGTAAAAAATTTGGACATCAGTAGAAGCGAGGATGGGAGGAGAGGGCACCTAATTGAGTAACCTAACAAATTGTTATGTCAGCTTAGTGATTGTTGCAAACCTTAACATTAGGTTCGGATGTGGTGGGCTAACAAACCACTCATGGTAAGAATGTCTTTTATCGCCACCGCAATATTGGATACTTAACCATCGACAGATATCTAGACACCGTAAAGTTGCATGTATATTTATGAGATATTCACAGGTTATCTCCAAAACTATCCACCCAGCTATGACACAACGCCTCCGAATCTGATGTCCTTGGAGAAGGTAAGATAGGCGAACCGCGCTTTTTAAGTGAAGAGAAGACTTTATAAAAACTGGTGGAACGGCGAAAAAGAAAGCTTTAGAAAAAGAGTATAGACTGAAAACTCCATCAAAATGTGAGATGTAATATTAATGGGATGGGGTTCCTGTCATGTATGAACAATATTGAAACACTGTTAGTCGATAGAATGAGCGCGCTGCAATTATAGAGAGTTGAATTCCACAACCAGAAGTAAAAATGTCAAACTTGCAGGAGCAGAATGCCGGCCGGCAGAAGTGTTTAACATATGCCAGCGAACATTAACTTCTCAACATAATTTGGCTAAATAAAATTTAATCTACGCACACTGTGTCCTATGCATCTAAAAGCCAATGCAAAAAAGATTGTATCGCGAAAATTATGTAAACAACCAAAACCCTGTTAATGATAAAAACCGCAGTAAACATAGCAGTCACCGTCTTTAACCGAGGTCACATGTTACAACTGCAGGAAAAGCCTTCATCATTGAGCTCGATCTCGCAAAGGCAAAAGTTCAAAATTCTGGCAGGTCCAAATTTCTGAAACGCTATCAAAACTTGGTGCGCCTAATTGGAGGACTCATTTGTACGATTGTAATAAAATGTGGTTTGCTTTTTAGAAGAATACGATCACAGAAATTCTCACTTTTTTGAATGAGATGTGAGCCTAAATGTGAGCTCAGTTATTCACAAATTTCAGAAATACTATTTTTATTACAAAAACGAATTTGGCATCGTCAGTTTATTTGGAAATTGGTTGGTATATCGTCAACATTTCGTTCTAGTAGTAGTAGTAGTAAATATTATATTAAAGCAGGTTAAAAAAAAATAAATTTCGAAGGTTTCGGCCCTTATCTTCGAATTGGCACATCCGAATTTGATTGGTTGGCTCTTCCGATAACCAATATTTACGAAATTAACCTCTTAACCTTAATGCTCAATTGGCGCAAAAACAACTCGGTAACAATGTTTGAATTTTGTACATTTAAAAATATTTTCTATATAAAATAATCCTCAAAATCATCTTTTCCAGTTTTACAATTTAGCCGTTTGCTGATGTACATAGTCGTAATTTCATTCCAATCTGATCAATATAATACATTTTTTGCTCTTCGACCAAAAGTTTTCCAGACAACCACAACTATAGAACATACCTGTGGCAGATGGCGGCAATTTATTTGGACAATTGTTTCACATGCATAAAAATCAGTTTAATAAATTAAATTTCAAGACCGTTTTTGGATTTTAAAAAGGATGTATATATGTATATATATATATGCATATATGTCTCATGTATAGTTAAGCGATATCTCGAAAATTGTATCGAAGACGATTTTCATGCTAAGAATGCTCGCACAAGAAGTGCAACCAACATAAACATCAATAAAAAATAGACTTTTATAATATTAATAGCTCAAGGCATTTGATTATATTGAGCTTCTCTAAGATATGACTTTAAAAATAATTCCCTAAAGAAAATTAGCTTTTCATGAAATTTCTTTAAATTACAATGGAGTGAATGGCAAAGTTAAGGGTGTCTTAATTTGCCAAAACTTTGTCTATTGGTGATGCAAAGAAAACAATGCTTCTTCGACCAGGTCGGTCCACCGAAAATGTCGCAGCTGTACGTGATGATGTCACTCAAACTCCATCCACCTCAATTCGACACCGAGCTCAGCAAATTGGTGTCTACAAATCCACTATGCAACGAATTTTGACAAAAGATTTGCATCTTCACGCAAATAAAACGTTCAATTGACTCAAGGGACTGAAGCCAGCTCACCATGGACAGCGAAGAGAGTTCGTCAATTGAGTATTGGAGAGACAACATGAAAATGCTGATTTTGCCAATAATATCATCTTCAGTGATGAGACCCATTTCCATCTTGATGGCTTCGTCAATAGGAAAATGAGGCATGTCAAGCTCAGTCAATGGTGCTCGGTATCGTGAAATGATAACCAGTTTTTTCGTGTCTAGAATGGAAGAAATGAATGTGGAGGGCATGTGGTTTCAACAAGACGGCGTCACATGTCATACAGCCAGAGAAACAATTCAATTGCTGCATCAGTCATTCAAATCTTGCGTTCTTGTTGGGACACCCTTTATAACAATATTTATAAAAACACGCAGTGTATATTAAAAGTCATTCTACAACATTGAATAAATATTGACTTTTTAGAATACTGATCTGATATTGAAAAAATATCCATATTATGTGCTATAAAAAACTAACTTTTGACATAAAAGTATTTTATTATTTTGAACTTCTTGAAGATATAACTTAAAACTAAATTTCCTGAAGAAAATTAAAATACTGCAACATTTATTTTAACGTTTGACCATCCGTACTAGCTTTTCGTCAAAGCTTTATATATTGGCTTGACGAAAAGCTAGTATTATTCCTAAAATACAAAGTTTTAAAATCATCAATTTTATTCTGAGAATTGCCTTCCAGAAATAAAGTCGGGTTGAATATTGCATTGCATATGCTCAATATCTTGCATTCGTGTGTATCTTTCTAATACGTTCCAATTATTACTACAAAGACGTGTCTATTCTAAACACTATCCTATGTATCTTTGGAACTATGTAGAACTAACATCTGATATTATGAAAATTTTCTGCAATATTTTGGTATATGTATCCTTGGTATCCCTATACGTAAACTCATCCATTTTTAGCTCATGTAATAAAAGGTGGTTCTAGTTCGATTATTATTCGAAGTTTGCTGAGCTAAATATTTAAATAATTTTTATATGTAATGTACGCAAGTTAGTCAAGTGTTGACAGTAGATTTAAAATGTGGCACATGTTTGTTTTTCATAATATTAGTCCGCATCTCTTTGCAAAATTTGTAATGTGCTTGTAATTTTGCTCCATAGGGAAAACCCGAAAAAACCAGTTCAAACACCCGGATTTCCGAAAATTGATATATTTTGTATGACTTGAAAATCGGTTTTCTGAAACAGTCGGGTATTTGAACACTATAACTCGCAAAATATTCTCGGCATTCCATAAATTTTTGTTAGGTTTCAGCATAGGTTTGGTTAGGTTAGGTCAGTGTGGCAGTCTGAATTGACAGACTCACTTAGACTGTACAGTGTATGGTGATACCACGGAAAATAGAGATATGGACGTCCCTAGTGTTTCCCGTTGGACCATCAAGAGCACCTCAAAAAGCTCTTAAGTTAGACAATATCTCATAGGTCCCTAAAAAAACTAAAAGCTCAGTGTTGATCCCCTCTATTTGCCTGAGCGGTGCAATTGCAGAGAAGGTGCTCTATGGACTCCTCCTCAACTTCATCCCTACAGCCCCTGCAGAAGTCACTAGTCGCAATCTTCATTCACACTGCATGCCTTGAAATCAGACAGTTTCCCGTCATGACGGATACAAGTAAATAGACGTCTTGATAACGACAGCAGTGTGTGTAAACGCTTCAGATCCTGGCGAGGCCATATCTGCCTGGATTAATTACAGCCTCGGACAGACGCCCACCATTTGCTGCTAAATATGCTCTATTTCGCAATAGGAGCTTACAAGTGGCTGTAAGGTTGCTCCTCTGCTCTGCAGTTACCTGGTACGTCTCTGTGACCCGGCACCCATATAAACTGAATGTTGAAACTAAGGGATCATTGCTGACGTCAAATTCAGGAAGACAGAATCCAAGGGCTCAATGGCAGCTTGATTGTTACAGAATATAGCAATCCCCACTCTGGTCAGGCCTTTATATTTCAGCCAAAATGTCGGCCTGATAAATACTTCATCCTGATTATTTAATTTTGAGCCGTCAGTGTAGAAGTCGACATACGGGCTTGTACCAGGAGTTCTTCATTTCCATGTATATCTACTGGTATAAGTATATGTACTTCTTGTCGAATAGTGGTTCAGCCAGGGTGTTGCCTATGATGCCTGTTATGTCAGGCATGATGTTAAGAATCAGACATGCTGAGGATCTCACCATAACCACTGTTTGACCACTGTGACAGCTCCCTTAGTCTTACTGCCGTAACTGCGGCAGTCTGCATATTAATTATGTAAATGCAAAATTACATTTAGTGCATTAGGTGGGGTGGTGCGTAGCGCATCTGTAATGAACAGACTAGCTATCCTTTGGACCTTGTCCAGTACCCTACACTATGTGGACTTCTCAAAAGCCTTCCACTCGACGATAACTCCATACAACATTATCGGTCCTCCTACTGCAGTACACAAGCAGTGAACAATGTGAGGTTTTAATCCCCATTGTTTCCCTATTGCCACCTTGCACGCATGTAGGCCCACTGCGGCCTTTTTCGCCTTTTCCAGAATGTTGGGTTTGAAATTCAGCTTCTTGTCCAATATTGCATTGAGACCATTTTTCCCTGCCCACTTTGATATAGTGAGAAGGACCCTTTGAAGGATGTCTCTGAGTGTTCTCAAAAACTTCTCCCTAATTCCTATTACCACATAGTCTGCGTATGCGACAAGTTTGACACTATCCTCTTCCAAAGAGAATAGAATGCTGCTCAGAGCGAGGTTCCACAGTAGTGCGGATGAAACACCACCCTGAGGTGTTCCCCTACTGGCAAACTTACTTAGGTCCGACGATTTACCCTGATACGTCTCTTTGCAGAAAATCGTACACTAGCCTTCTAATACTGACGCCTACTCCTAAGTTTGATAATGCTGCGACTATCGTATCGGGACAATCGTTATTAAGCGCATGTTCTATATCCTGAAAGGCTACCAATGTATACTCCTTGACGGCGAGTGAGCATTCGACGAATCCGACCAAGTCATGCAGGGCAGTCTCAGTGGACTTACCCCTGCAGTAATCATGTTGTCCGTCCGCTTCCGCAACTTCCGGTCTATGTTTGCCCTAAGGTGGCTGTCAATGAGTCTCTTCAGTGCTTTGGAAAGAAACGATGACAGGTTAATAGGCCTAAAATCATTTGGCCCCATATGGGAGTTGCTTTCAGCATAGTACATGTACATATAGAACATTGCTTAACATTTTTGTATGTTTTTGAAATTGTCAAGATTTCGTTCATTTATTCGCAATGGGTTCCTGATGATTTCGATAAAAACACAGCCACAGAGTAAAGCCCTGTCTACAATGTCCAAAACTGCTTTAATATACATTCTGTCAAAAAAGGGACTATCAAAATTCTTTTTCACAACATTTGACAATTCATTACTGACACCAAGTTTGGGAGAGATCTAGCACTTAGTTTGTTTCAGTCCTAGTTTTTGTCAGTTCATTCCAGGCATGCTTTGGGATTTTTACAATCGATAAAACTATAGAATAGAATAACAGAATTTTTCTCAAATGTAGTATTGCAAGTGGACTAATAGACTAATCGACTTCTTCAAAAACAAGTACATATTAGTGATACAGTGATCGATATCTTCGGCCGATTTGCCTCGCTTTTGCCCGCCATAAAAAGCCTTCAGCAGTTATTCAAGTTAATACCGATAAAGTGTAAGAAATGGTGGAAGAAAATCATCATATAAGTTTGAGGGAGCCACTAAATTTTGTGTTCCTAACGAATCAATCTGCACCAATTTAAATAATTGTTTGGGTACGAATCGCATTACCAGTCGATTAGTTTTTCAAAAATTTAGTGGCGTAAATGAACTCAATCAACAATTGATAGAACGGGTCAACTCCAATCACAATTTGTGAAACGCATTATAATTGGTGATGAGACATGGGTTTATGAGACAAAATGGCGCCTTCCAACAGTGCCGAAAACGAGAAAAAAAAACACGTCAGTTCGACGATTATTGCCAGACGATAAATAAAAAATATTATTTGGCCATTATGCGGCGTTTCAGAAAACAAATTCGTTTAAAAAGGCCAGATTAGTGTAAAAAAAACTTATGGGTTTTGCGTCACAATAAAGCACTATCTCACAAGGCTATCATTGTGGACAAATTTCAGGCCAAAAACCAAACAAATATCATTGAACAACCACCGTATTCAGCAAATATGTTCACAATTGAATTTATATCTCATATTACCACTTCGAGACATCCGTTTTAATTCGAGAACTGAAGAACTGAAGCTTTTTCCCGGAAAATAAGTTTGAAAATTGTTTTGATGATTGGATCATGAGTTAGCTAAGTTTTATTTTTTCGGAACGGGCATGCTTTATGTTTTATTCACCAATTCCCAGTGCATTTGTGCAAGAATATATTCACAAATACTCTCACTGAGTTTTTTCACAGACTTGAGATTAATCAAAAATCCGTAAAGAATGACGAACGAGATTGTCATTGTCACCGTTTCAGTATTTTAAGATTCCTTGTCGGTAAATTGTGTGAAATTTTTCGATTTATTAAAGATTATTAACATTATATTAAATAATCGAATTGCTAGCCCTCTGGTTTTTTGAACAGCATAGAGGAGCATAATGAATAGCGTTGCAATGACAGCTTAGTTATAATTATCTATATCCTACTCTCCACAATCGCACTGCACTGTTTAATGGTTCTTAATTTTGCAATAGTTCTTAATTTTAAGAACCATATACTTTTTCCCCCCAGTACATAAATTTATTAATTACCACATTTTTATACTATTTTGCTCTATCGTTAAATCCTATCCCTATTTATTTCAATTTTATTTTGCATATTCATATCCCTCCACATTCCCGGCATGGAAATGCAATAACCAATAAAACTTCTAGCCCGCCCCCATACAAATTTGAAGATTGTTCCGAATTTTACTTTCTTTGTGCTAAGCAATAAAACGACAATCAACACAAATGAAAGACAGCCAACCTCCAATCCGCCCACAGTGTTACGCCACAATTACTTAATATAAAATACCACACGCAGAGAAAACTGGAGGACAGCGACTCCTCCACTACGGCGGCTAGGACCCAATAAAGTTTTATTTACCTCAGCTCTTCCCGCATGTGTGTAAATCTAAGCAAATAAACTCACTATAGAGAGAAGAACAATAAAATGCAATCAAAGAATTTGATTGATTGGAATCAATTTCCTGCCAACGCCAAATGAATGTGTTTACGTTAGAAAATGGCACAAATATACATAAATAAATTCACATGAATGTATAAATGTAGGCTTAAGATATTGGAACTATACTCGTATATATGTCTGTTATGGGCAATGCTGAAAAGAGTGCGAAGCCTTTAGCAACTGAAGTAAAAAAAACGATCAATTTGTGTAGATGAAAAATGTAAACACGCTCAAAAAATACCATCATAACTGAACTCTCGCACCCATAGAATGTGGTAATAAATCCAGCATCGCTGGCACATTCACAGTTCTAATACGGTTTTACATTATTAGCTTACAAGGGTATTTTTATTTTTATTTCCTTCGTTTTTTGTTCAAATTAATAGCCAAACATGGAATTCGAATGATATTTGACAAGTGACAGCACAGCAACATATGAATTAATGCAAGTGATGCGGAGACTCTGTCACATTGATATCATATTAAACATAATCAATCAACATTAAGATTAATTGAATTTTATCATAGATACACCAGGGCATTGTAAATGATATGATGATACAATCATCATCTACAAATGTTAGATCATACAGTTGACGTGATCATCGAGATAGACAATTTCTTTTTCCCCTACAAACTTCGCCCCGACAGTTCTTAGATTATAAGAAACATTATAAGTTCTCACTACAATTAGAATAATTTTTAAAACTATGCGTTTGATTTCTTGTCCAAGTAATTCATAATGCAGCTAGAGATTATACTACTTTTGTTACCTATTGTACTGTAACCTTCCAAAAGTAGGGACGCATTTAGCGAACATTATTTTTTTTAATGAAATCCACAAAGAAAACAGAAAATTTGACAACGTTTTCAAAATGTGTACTTGAGTTGAAACACTGCTGTGCCTAAAAAGTAAGACCAGTTTTTGTTTTTGTATTAGGTGCGCAATTAAGTTCCCGCCGTTTTTTTTTTTTATAAAAATTCAAATTTTTTATAAAATAGTACTTACAATTGATTTATTCAAAGTATTGCCCATCGCTAGCTACTATTTTTCCCCATCTTTCTGACAAAGCTCGAATTACGTCACGGTAAAACGGTTCATCTTTTGAGCTTATCCACGAATCTAGCCATTTCTCGATGTTGTCATACAAGTGGAACTGCTAGTCAGACCGTGTACCATCGAACGGAACAAGTGATAACCGGACGGCGCAATATATGGAGAATATAGCGGATGGGGTAAGACTTTCCTTCTATGCATTTCAAGGTAGGTTTTAGTGGGCTTGGCTACGTGAGGCCGAGCGTTGTCATGCAGAACAATCACTTTTTCGTGCCTCTCCGCGTAATGTGGGCGTTTCTCATGCAGAATTGGGCTCAATCGCATTAATTGAAGTCAATACCGATCCCCAGTGATGGTTTTAACAGGTCGTAACAAATACCACTTAACTGGTCCCACCAAATACAGAGCATAACCTTCGCTGCGTGAATATTCAGCCGAGGCAACGACGTGGACGACGACCATGACTTCCTTTTCTTTGGATTGCTGTAATGAATCCATTTTTTATCACCAGTTACAATACGATGAAGAAAACTCGTCCTTTTTGTCGCTGAAATAGTTGTTCACAGGCGAAAAAACGACGCTCAACGTCCCATGGGTTCAACACGTAAGGAACCCTAATTCCTTGCTTTTGAATCATTCCCAACACTTGGCGGGTAACTCTTAATATCAAAGCAAGCTCTATCTGAATTTGACACGGATCCCCATCAAGCAATGCCATCAATTTAGTGTCTTCGAAGGTTTTTCGTCTTCCTTCAAGCGAACGGTAGTCAACATCAAAATCACCGTCTTTCGACGCATTGTTTCACTTAAAGCAACATCTCCGTAAACGTTCTGAAGCTCTGGATGAGCTTCAGTCGCCGTTTTCTTCGATTGAAAGTATAAAATCAATACTTCCTACAAACGACGATTATTTGGAACAAAATCATACATATTCACAAAACCAAAAGAATATGACGTCAAAAGAAAATCACTATTGTGTCGAGGCGGTATGTTTACCATATGCCTAAGTTTGGCTCATGATATTTGGGTTATGGCGGAATCGACTAACACTTACATTTGGCACCATTAATTGGCAAACAGCGGGAACTTATTTGCGCGAAGTTCTTCCAATCCTCGAAGCATGCTAAACGGTCACCTACCAGTATACCCATCGACTCGCGTTGAAATGGAGCGGAGAATTTAGGAAATAGCTTATGCTAAGCCAGAGGCATACGATGATTGTGGAGCGGTATTAGTTGTATTTGTCGATAAACTCGCGAAAAAAGTGCAGAGAAATGGTGCAAAAGTCAAGGTTGGTCAGTCGATGAATCCGGTCTTTTAAATGAACAGATTCACGAAAATGACACGTAACACTTAAATAATATTCCTTATTTACAATTTGATCCATAATAGTCGAACAAAACTGTCACTGTAACCCAGAATTTTTGCTTCACCTTCGCTTGTTTCTGAATCGGAAGCACAGATCCAAGTCTTCAGTTCAACCCTATAGGAAGGGTTCAAACTGGTGAAGTGAGTCCATGATTTTCTAATGAACGAGCTTTTTTGTAAAAACAAATAAAAAACAGCTAGGATGTTTAGAAAAAACAACTACAATTTGAATAGTTTTGCGAAATTAAATGTTATGTGTGAAATATAGCTTATTCAAAAATTTCCGGTGAATTTCGTGTTTATCGATTTTCTGCCGACGGTATGATTTTTTGGAACCAATGGGTAATTTTTGCAAAATGACTTAATTTGTTTAAAAATATTTATAATTCTATTCAATGTATTAATTATGTTTAGAAAAATGTTTAGAATATCTCGGTCCAATTGAATGATGCAAAAATAAAATATTGCTTTAATCACTTTTATAGTAGTAAATAATGATTCATTTATTTAGGAGAACTATTGATATTTTGCAGGAAATAAAATTGATTTGGAAAAATTTACCTCTTAATTGCAAGCTACATTTTTTCTTAATAGGCTTGCTAATAATTAGCCTGCTCCATTGAATAAATCGGTAGAAAATCAATGACAACTAAATTTATCCAAAGAAAGTTTAATTAGCTACCTTTCGCACAAAACCGAAATTTTGCAAAACCATTTAAATTGTATTTATTTAACCTTTTTTTCGTCACAAAAAGATATGACTGTGTTTCAGAATATGGTCCTTGCAACGGAATTTTGGTCGCCTTTTCTACGCCGCCTGCTGAGTTGGGTCCATTCGCTCAACATGTCCCAGCCAACATAATCACTGTATTTGCGCCCACGGCTTGTATGAAGCCGATCTCTCCAATACCGATGATGGATGCACACATTTTCCGGAATATTTTTCTCCTAAAAGCTAAGAACGGATTCATCTGCTTGTTTCATAACCAAGGATTCGGCCCCATACACTAGGACGGGTTAAACCAGTGCCTGGTACAGTTGGACTCTTGTTTGTGCGAGAGGGTTTTGTCATTCTACTGATCCCATAAAAGCATCTGTTTGCAACCAATTTTATACAAATCAAAGCTAATGCAAGTGAATTAATCGTCTACTCCAAAGTTACAATTGCCAGTGTTCACATTGCGTTTGCTTCGTCGAAGCAAATAAGTTGATTTTGGCTTCGTTTACCACCAGACCCATGTTTGCTGACTCCTCTTCAAATGCTAGAGAAGCATGAATTTTGTTAACGTTCCTCATCATAATCAAAAAACAGTATGTTGAAGAAGTCTGAATCGTCAATTAGATTTCCTGTCAGTCAGTGTCATTTTATATAGAAGTATAAATTTTGTAGGATTACCAAATAATTTTTTTTTTATCAGACTGGAGATGTCAACTTTATTGACGACAAAAGGTAACATGGAAGGGACTGTTTTTTTTTCGAGTCTTCCCCTGGACTTGTTGTTGTATCAGATTAGTTGTGGATTTGCTAGGCTCAAAGTCACATTGGTGAGGTCATACCAGGTTAGATAAAATAAACATTAATCTTTTACGTATCACACGCAATAGAACCCTATAAAAGTTGGGTAAAAACCAAATGCCGCGATAATTGATGATGACACAGTTGTTGCAGTTAGATTTCAATCATCGACTAAGCATTTATTGAGTAAAATTGTATGTAAGCCGATTTTAGCAATTTCTGCCGGCAGACCATCAGAACCCTCTGTTTTGTTATTCTTAAGATATATCATTTTTTTTATTTCGGTAATTGGTGTAATTTATTTACTACTGCTGCTATCCGGCATTAGTAGACGATCTTGCTATAATTACAGCATACTCTACGTATCCATGAGAACATTTCAGTCGCCATCCTTGCAGGTTCCATAACCTTTGTTGCCGGATGTTGCGGTATCTTCTGACTTTTTAATGGCAAATTTCATTACATAAATTCTCAAAATTCAATAATTGCTAATAAATATTTTTGTATTTTGACAATGAACTACCGAATTTTAACGTTAAGAAAATGAAAACTTCTCCAATAATTTCCCAGGATCATTCCTCGATCGCTTTTAAATAAGCGATATTTTTTGGGTTCTTGTTAAATTTTGTTTGAGAGCTTCCCGCTGGTTACAAAAAAAAAAAAAAAAAAAAAATAAGACTTAAATAGTCTTATGAACTTTTCCGAAAATTCTCTTTAGAATTTCATTATTATTTTTAGTTTGTTCCAGGAATGAATGTAGATCCTTGAGGAAAATATTTCATATAAATGCAACTTTTCTGGTACAGCAAGTGATCTAGAATCTAATATAGTTAATCTTTTTATTTGACATATATTTGTAGGCAACAGTCTCTTGATATCGAGGCTGACATATGTTTTATTGAGGCAGTTGAAATTATTCAACAATGTAGATTAATTTGTTCGAGATTAACTCACTGCCCATTGAAACAAACGGATTGTCCTTGTTATCGCCAAATCTGTTAGTTTCTTCTTAATATTTGAGAAGGTTGCTTTTTCACTTTTTTCAAAGGCATCCTCATCATCAGCAAATGTAAGTGACTTTTCGCTCTTGTTGAAGAGGCTGTAAAATTTAAAAACTGAAAATTGTTTCTCTATTAGCCCCTTTTGGTGCTAAAAAATGAAACAAATAACATGATATATCTTCGTCCTGTGTACAATCTCGTTTGGTGTAAAATGGTGTAGTAAAATAGTTTTCTCTGTTCAATGCTAGGTAGTTATCACAGGGTGTGTCACATGCGCACAAATACAATAAAATTAAACCCCAGTTTGGTAACATTCTTTCGCCGTGAAACGCGTGACAGGAACAGTTTTATTGCATTTATTGACTATTTTGCAATACGTACGAGTGATATTAAAAGAAAATCCACCCACCCGATCGTTTGAGAAAGGGACAACAGTGTGCAATTGATACACTTTTACGCGAAAGGAATCTTGTGCTGTTACTTTATGTACTCGCATTACACGCAGCGATTCAACGACTTTCCTTATTTTCAAACTTTTTCCTATTGACATTTCGCACCCTAAATACAAAAGGGGCACAACTCAAAATTCTCTATTATTCAGTAGAGGCACAAAACCGTTTATGTAAAAATAGTTGCAATATTTAAAGAAAATATTGTTCCATTATGAAAAAATTCAATATTGAAGAAGGTTCTGCTATATTTTTTTTTTCAATTTTATATTATGTTTGCGAAAATAAAACAAAATTTTGATTTATGACATAAACGCAACTAAATTTAATTCTCTTTAGTTGATCGTGCAGAAGCAACACACTTGACATAAAAATAGACATAACGGCATTTTTCCAGTTAAAGAAGATAGTAATGAGACGGAAATTTTTATAGTAGTTAGAGATGTCTAATGTGAATCAGTTTATGGAAAAAAGTAGATTTTGAAAATTTTTGAGTTGTGTCCCTTTTGTATTTAGGGTGCGATTTGTCCATATGCTCTATAAATATTATCGTTACTATTTAAAATGATTGTCGTGAATCTAATACAAGCAAATAAGCGGTGATGGAAAATTCATTTCCGATTATTATTCGTGCCGTACGTGCCCGTATATATAGGTACATATACATATGCATGTGTCACATGTGTTTGAAGGCATGAATATATGATATATTAGTCACTTCTATCATAAAATGCCACTGACATCTATTTACCTTTTACTGGTAAAAAATTAATAAATTTATTCGAAATTTGCACTGTATGGGGCTGTTAAAATAATTAGTATTCGCATGATATTACAATACCACACAATATATGTCTGGCATACATATCTGCTGATTTCACACAAAAATATGTTTTTTTTTTTAATTATTGTTATAGAATTCTGTAACAATTTTAAATTATAACAATTTTTTTTACGTAATATGTACTGTAAACGTAGCCATGTCTGTTGCTGCACAGCTTACAGCTATTTGAAACAAAATATATTTTAAAAATATGTAAACTGTTTGAAAATACTATGTGTTTCATGAAGATCATTTAGCACTTATTGAAAATTTTATAAGAAAAGTATTCATTAATAGTATTTTAAGTACAGAGCTGAAAACAAACTTTTGTTTTTACCATATGTTTACAACAATATTTACCTGTAATTCGAACTGATTGTTATGTACAAATAAACTAAACCAAACAATAAAACATGTTATTCACATTTATTGATGGTTTGATGTTGATGGTGTCCAAACAATGAGGAAATAAAATTTAAATTTAATAACTGTAAAAATCTGGGTCAGAAAATAACTTATATTGATAAAATTTCAAATTAAAAAAAAAATCATAGTGGGAGAAATGTGCAAGAAACACTTTAAGCATACCAAACGTTGGTTATGGCCCCATCAATATTATTTTGCGATAAACTTTAATTTTTGGATTTTTTAAATAAAGAAATAAAATTATTTATAACAACTATTTTTTTATTATTTATATCGCTCGGAAATGAAGGTAATTTTTGTAATTTGTATTAATCAATCCAGATATAAAAGTTATTAAATTTTTTTCATTTCATCAGTCTTTGAATAATTGTTATTAAAGCTTTATTTTATCTCACCAGAAATAAAAATCAATCTGGCTCTTATATTTTTTTACGATGACGTGTAAGACTCTCCGTAAGATGTTTATTTTTTGTATCCATAAATAAAAGTTTTTCGCTTATTATTATTATTATTATTGCAATTGTAACAAAAGTGTACACATTTCTGATCAGCTCGATGAATAGAATAACTCTGGCCAAAACACAGCAGGCGAGAGGGGATGTTTGCCTTTTTCTATGCGCAATATAGCTTCAAGACTCGAATGCGACGTTACATCATTATTGATCCAGAAGTGTAATGCTTGCTCTTAAAAATAAACAGAAATCCGAAACATATTGCAAAAGGATTTGAAAAAACTTAAAACTCTAATTCTGGTGCAAAAAATGAGTAAACAAAACCCCAGCATAGCTTATTCATACAAATTTATGCTCACTCAAATTTGCTACGGATCACATATTTTTATTGATTAATTGTAAACAGTTAACAATAAATCAATTCAAGAATATTTCGTTACATTTAGGTGAACAGAATAGGAAGCTTAACAAAACACCCAGATATACCTATACAAATATACAATATCGGTATGTATCGCATAGATTTTCGTGTCGTAAAACCATGGCTAGTCATTAGTTGGCTGGAGCACTACTCCAGAAAATATATCGAATATGTCACATCTAAATAATTTTGGTTTTTGGCACGCAAGCCATAGCCGCAGTTTGGCATAACTATGTTGAAAATTCTCAAAATACGCTAAAAACACTCTTCTTTCCAGTCATCAGTACGAAATTTTTACATAACCCAATGCCCATACATATCCACATGTGGATTCCGACTTATTTATCCTAATAATATTTAATCAGAACAAGTAAAAGCCAGACTGATTTTTATTTTTGATATGAATTTGAAAAACTCATTGATTGATATTTATTTTAAAAATTCCTTAATAAATGTTATTGAACAGAAGAAATATAAGTAAACAATAAACGTTATTTGTGAGAAATGTAATTTATATAAAAAATACGATGTGTGTTCAAAAAGGAAGATTAGTGTTCAAATTTCGCGGGTACACTCGTCTCGAAAATATGTTGACGGTTTCATCCATATAGCATGTTTAGTTTGTTAGTGAGAGTTATAAATAGGACAAGTTTTTTGCGTGTTCGGCGATTTTCTGCTATCGAACAAAATGGTTCAAAGAAGTTGCATCAAATTTTGTGTAAAAAATGGGATTAAGTGCTCAAAAACACTTGCAATGTTGGCAGTGGCATACGATGAAGGTACTCTGAGTCAAAAAAATGTTTACAAATGGTACAAGATTTTCACAGAAGATGCCCCAGCATATCAGCAACTAATGAAAATGTTGAGAAAGTGAAGAAAATTGTTATGGAGAATCGTCGAGTCATAATTAGAGAAGTTGCTGAGGATGTCGCCATATCGGTTGGATCATTCCATGCAATCTTTTCGGAAATTTTTTTCAGGAAGCGTGCGGCAGCAAAGTTCGTTCCAATATTGCTGACCAGAAACAACGTCGCATGAGCATCGCTTAGGAATTGTTGAATGACGTCAACGATGATCCAGATTTGCTCAAAATGGTCATAACTGGTGACGAATCATGAGTACATTGAAACCAAAACCCAATCGTCCCAATGGAAGAGTCTAAGACAGCCAAGACCAAAAAATACGCCAAGTTTCATCAAATGTCAAGGTTTTGTTCACTGTTTTCTTTGATTACCATGGCGTAGTACATCAGGAGTTCTTACAACAAGGTCGTACGGTAAATAAGGTAAATAAAGAGTATTACCTTGAAGTTATGCGCCGTTTGCGTAAAGTAATATGAAAAAATAAAACGCCCGGAAAAACGCCCATCATTATGTAAATAACCAATTGTTTTGATGAAAACCTAAAGGTAGAGATGAAGAAAAGTAAAGTTTTAACAATTTGGATGGAAGAAAATTGCAAACATTCTTGCAAACGTATGTCTAAAATGAAACTGGTAACATCCGCCTGGAATTTTAAAACGTTAACAAAGAATGGTGTTTGCAGAGTTGCAACCAATCAAGTACATTGTAAAATATTGAGTATTTAGCTCATCATCAGTTCATTCGGATATTTCCTATTTTTTGTTACAACTTTATCACAATAAAAAATAATAATAAATAATAAAAATAATATTAATAATAGCAACTTTTGGTTTACTGCCTTTGTAATTGCTGCTTCATTTGTGAATTTCTATATTGGAAAACATTATTTTATTTAAAGTTTTTCATTAGTACGAAGGCTGAGGAAATCCTAATTTGGGTCTTCTGTCCGTTATTCATTTGGGAGCAACCACAACCCTCTGCAGAATTTTCCATTTAGGTCACGACCCATGCCCTTCGTTTAACTTTTCTCTACAAAGGCATCCATTTGATAGCAGCTAAAGAAATCATTTACCTAGCTCGGCAATCCGCCGATAAGTTCTTGTTAAATGAGAACACCTGTTGTTGAAACTCAACTTTTTTATGACAATCCCACTATAAGCATCATCATCAAGAAAGCTCACAAGAAAAGAAAGAAACGTGTCCCTCAAATGATATAGGAATTTGAAGCCAAGCACCTGGAATTATAGAACCCTTTATGCCCTTGACAAATACGAAATTAATGCCACCGCCATACAGAAGTTGCCATGGGTTGAATTGATTTGCATAGCATGGGCTAGAAAAAAGATGCACTCAGCGCAAAAAAACTTTGATATCAACTACAGTTGCCATTCAAGAAAGCATGACGGATGTGTAGTGCGCAGGAAGCTTAGACACTTTGTTCCGCGATTTATATCTGTTAACGGCTATATAGCCACAACCCGCAAAATGACGATTTGTGCAAACGCTTCTATGGATGGCAAAGACGAGGAGGGCAATGAAACCTACGGCCCTTCCTGATGGTGGATTTAGACTAGATTCTTTCGCTAGATTCTTTCGCACACCGGATTAAGTGAAACCAGATTCACGCAGAGATATTCACTAGGCAACTTGGCTATCTCCTGCTCGTCACACAGGAAGCCAGATTGATCACGTGGTATTAGATGGAATACCATCTACCATGGAACATGTATTTGACAAATGCTGCCAACACAGGCTTGTTGCAACCAAGGTTAAGCAAAGCGATAAAAATACGTAATCCAGCGCGGAAAATATAAGATTGCGACCAAAAAATAACCCGCAAATGTAAATAAAGTGCGTCAGAAGAAAAAATTGTGTTCAGACAAATCGTGATATGATGTGGAATACATGGTAATGCTCAAAATAGCCTGTTGGCTGCTTAAGATCGCTGGCGATGGTCTTATGTCAATTCTCAAAAACTATTTTGCTCAGCAAATACATGACCAATGTTAGGAATATACGTGTATTACGGTCTGTGTTCAAAGAATACGATCTAAGTGTTAGTGCCAACTATGACAATATCGGTCTTTTACCCATCATTTAAAAAGTTCTCTATAATTTGATACGAGAAAGACTAAAGCCTATCGGTATGATTTTAGGCCTTCAGACGTGTTAAAGCAACAGCTGACCAGATACTCATTCTACAGAATATCTTTAAAAATACCATGAAAAAGCAGATCGAAACATATCACATTTTCGTCCAATATGAAGCCAACTTTGACAGTCCAATAGTTTGGCATTCTTGTAAAGTTTTTTGATCTTTATAGGATGATACTGAAGTTCTTAGCGAGCCATTTTGCAAGACATATGTTTTTCGCGCAACGTCCCCATTTTATGGAAATTTTAAATACTGATTAAAAAGTTCATTCTGATACTATAACGGTAAACATTTCTCAGAAAATATATTTATATGCATATCTTTTTGCTTTTTCTGGAACTATATAATAACTTTGCCTAACTCCATTTTTACTTTTGTCATTTATTTTCATTAGCTTTTGCAGTTGTTGCAATAACTGATTCTATGGTTAATAAATAAAAAAAAACTCAATTAAAATATGAAACTGAAAAACATACATGCTTCCATTATGAGTACTTGACACAGTATGGCGCAAAGTTGAGTAGAGTGAATCGATTTGCTTACTTTTATTATTTTACAAACTATAGTGGAATCCAAACACAGATGCAAAGTTTGAGCATAGTATTTGTTTTGATCGGTCTTGACAAGCAAAATATCTACTGTTGATATAAGTGGATTGATTTTGGTATATCCGGAGTTTTATGACCCAGTTTTGCTATCGCAAGTTCAATCAATTTTGGCATTATAAGTGCTTAATCCACTTTATTGTTGACGGACAAGATCTGTTTCGTTTTTAGGTGTTTGTAAATTTCGTCTCTGGAAAGCAATAAATTTAGCTATTATTATTCACTGTTTTACCAATATCTATTATCACCATAGTCTGCACCAATTTTGACGAATATTAGAAATCAAAATCAAGCTTTATACATCAGTACAATCTGCAAAAATACCGCCCTGAATTACAGAAGACAGGTTGAGTTTTAGTAAACCGATCAATACGTGGATGAAGCACCAGAATTGATGCATTGCTATGATTTATTTTCATTCACCGGTAAGCATCTGACAGCCAGGTAGTCAGTCAGAATGACAGACGCAATTCAATCAATTTAAAAAGTTGTGAATTTTTTTTGGCCAAAACATACTTAGCTGTTTAAATGCTTCTGTTTCACCGTAAGGTTTCTGTTTGACAGTGTAAAAATATTAAATTAAGGTTAATGTTCTGGTCGCAAATAAGCTCAAATAAATACAAACACTGAAAACGTGTCACTCTATATTTTTACATCACATTCTGCTACTCGTATTTCCGTACACTTCAACACACAGATGTTCCAAGTATACTCGTACAAAATGGGCTACTGCAACGATGCAATGGCTCTGAATATAGTACGAAGTAAAGCAGTTGTGAAATATGCACATAATTTATAAAATGAATGAATTAAATTCCTAAAACATTTACAAAAAGCAACGAATTTTATACTATAAAAAATAACTGTAATCAAATTCTGCAAACATATTTTTTACCCGGAATAAAAAAATTAACCTTAGGGCGCTGTCGGAAACAAAATGATACCAGGAAGGTTGTGTGAGATGATACAGAACAGTCAAAAGACTGTTTAGTTGTTTTTTTTTTCTTTTTTTTTTTTGAATTCAAGTGGAAGGTATATTAAAGTATTTTTTAGTGACAACTTTTGTCATTTTATGTGGCATATTTTGCGCATTTCCTGGTTAACAATACTCCGGGTTTCTGGTTGACAAAGTTGATAATTTAATACTTGTTTTATAATTTTCGAATCTCAAATATACTGTAGACTTATTTCAGTAAAAATATATTTTACATATAATTAATTAATTAATTAATTTTTGTATGCGAAATAATTTAGGAAATCATATTTAGCGGTATTATAAGGAAAGTCATATTTAATCGCATTATAAGATTAAATATGATTTTACGCAGAAAATAGATAATTCAATTATTATTTATGGGACGAAGTGCTTTTAGCACTTATCTGATGATGAATGGATGTATGCCACTGTATATCACAGCCTATGCTGGCAGATGTATAAGATTCGGCTCCTTGAACCGCCGGTCCAACTCTGCGCCTATTCGCTTTGTTTCCTACATTATCTAACCTTTTCTCTCTTTCAAGAAAGATTTCCGGAGGGCACTGCTGGCTAAATATGCTACATTTAAGGTATTCAACACTGAGAAACGACAAACCAGTCTTAATTCGTATTTTTTTAAATATCATTTCGCGTAACTGGTTTCTTCGCCAAATGGCAAACAATTTCTGAAAAACTTTTATCAGATCTTAAACTGATATCTCGGAACAAATTTTGCCGTTAATACTTATACATAATATTACCTTACTGAAACAAATGCGTACGATCCATTCTAGATCTCAGCACCAGGATCTAAGCAGTTTCGTAGAACATCTACATTGTAATTAAAGCAACAATTAATATACAAATCATTTAACAATGAAAATTACCAAACAATGCAATAACAAAAATCTGGATTACCAACTGCAAATTACAAAGGAAAGACTGAATTTTAGAAAATGCTTCAATTTATGTGGTTGGTACCAGAAGGCGCGCGATGTTCATTTTCATTAACAAACCGCTTAACGCATACTAAATGCAACTTGAAAAGTAGTAGAAAGCATTTGGTCAAAAGATATTTTTAGACCCAACATTTGTATTGGAGAACATGCCAAATGAAAGATATCTCATTCATGTTGGAAAACATTTCGAAACAGTATGTGAAAATTATTAAGAAATTAAGAAATTTCGGATTAAACTTTTATTTTTTCATATATATAAGAGAAAGTTTCAGATAATATTTTCAAATGATAACACAATATTTTGATCACAATAATATTTTCAATTAGAATAGATTAAAAGAAAAATCTATTTCACATGTAATAATGTGGAATTCACGCGAGCCAATATTTATTTCAACGTTAGTTACATATTCACAGATCTGTCAACCTAGATAGTACCTACCATAAAAATAGAAAACACATTGTACGATTTTTAGTACGTACTAGACCTGCTACCACACAACGAAAATTAAACTAATTTATTCCAAAGATTGTCAGGCTCTCTCATTACTAGGTTTTGTAGAAAATTCCTAAAATATAAATGAAATGTTGAAATATGCAAAATATGTTCTCTTAAATGAAAAAATCAGATCACAAAGTCAGAAATTGTCATAAAAGTATTAAACGGCAGAAAACTTAATAATTTGTTGCACAATCTTTTAATTTCATGGCATCTGCCAATCTCTAGGTCAATTTTATATATCATGCACATTGAAAGTGGCTTTCCTTCCAAAATTCTTTAATATTTCTAAATTGTTCGTTCATATATAGTCGTATATATGCGGCTTTTGTGTTTAATACATCTTTCCATCTAAATATTATTATTATTATTATTACTACTAGTATTTTGTATTTGGTCTGAGTGGTGGCTAGGTCAAAACACTGGTATTCATATCCATAACTCATTGTACGGAAGTATGTTTAGAAAGACAGAGAAATATCTTTAGAATCTTCATCTTATTGGCAAAATATACAAATTCCAATATGTGTTTAAGGAGATTTATTTCTTCGGCTCATTATACTCAGTCTTTGTTAAAGAAATTGAATCTCTGAAGGGTTATAAATTGCGGTGGACCACTTAAAACGCCGCATAATATTTGATTTATTCACCCATATTAAGTCCAATTTAGATCGTGTTAAGTTATGCTTAGTCCAACTTGAATAATCCACCTGTTACGCAGCCAAGCGATAGGGTATTGACCAGATAGTGCCCTTGGGAAGTGAGCTCGTTGCTTCAAAAGCTTCAGTAACCGCTGCAAATAGCAACTGATATTGTTAAAGACATTCAGTCGAACTATATTTCCACTACTTTCATATCCTCGCCCGAAACAATGCAGATTCATATAATTTGATACGGCAAAACTGCAACAACCAAAAGGAAGTGTCAGAAGAACCAGATATCTTTTGTCTAGTAGACACGATAACAGCCGTAAATATTTATGGAAATTCTTGATAATTAGCATAGTCTAATATTTTACCAGAACATAAGCAAAATTTGTAAATGAACTATATTGGTCTACCCCTTCTGATACTTCAAATTCAATATTTTTTTCCTGCAACTTCTAATTTGTTGATTACAACAAAATACGTCTTTTTCCATTGATTTTGTACTTTATGCTTGGTAAAATTGGGGAAACAACGTTCATTAAATAAGCATTTTCTGGTAGGTCTCCACAAATGGCCAATTTAACTTGTATATTCATAGTTTCGTATCTTTCAAGCTTTTGCAGTGATTTCAGTTAAATTTAGCACAAATTTGGCACACGATGCTTTGGATGAAACATGTTCTGAGAATAAAAATGGGAGCAAGTACCACACAATTTCTGGTACCTCCATGCAAATTGATAATTTTCCCTCTGTAATCATTAATTCGAAGACCGCAATTACTCAATTTAACACCATGTTCACATATTTCATTCAATAGCACTAGATTCAGTATAAACCTGTAAGCATCAGACATTCAGTAAATTTATTTTTGTGCATTAATATGAGCTGTGAACGGCCCTCAGTATGCCACATACGCAAAATGTTTTCTAGGCAGGGAAATTCAAAAAGTTATAGTTTTGCTACTTTTATAGAGCTTTAAATCGTAGTATTTGTGATAAAAACCTATCGATTTACCACACCTTTTTTGGGCAGACCCCTTATCTTTGCACCGACGCAAAATGATTTTGATTGAAATTTTACCCAATACAGCTTACTAAATTTTAACGGAAAATTTAAATTTCGTTTTTCATTTTCACAAGTTCAAAAACGCGTTCTCAGTTTCAACTGAAAATGGTGTTGAAATTTTCAAAAGAATTTAAATCGTCTATTTGCTTAATAAGTAACACAAATTTGTGAAGTTTAGAAAAGGGAAAAGTAATTATAAAAATCACAACGGTCTAGATGTAAGAATGAGCATCAGTTAATGATTATGGATAGTTAATTTATTAAATAATTATCAAAGAAAATCATACAATTTTACTTGGGATGAATATTACAAGGACCGTCAACGGAAGGAAATCAAATTCGGAAATAATTTCAATCTGTTTTAGTTTCTGGCATTTAAATCAGAAATACACAAAATAGATATTCAGATTCAGAATCGAAACAAAGTTTTGTTGAATTTTATTTCCGTTTCCTAAATGAAGTTACAAACAATTCTGTTTCTGATTCACGTACACGAAACGAAATTAGGAACAACTTTGATTCTGATTCAATTTATGAAACAAATTCTGTGTTTCATTTGAAATTTTTCAATTTGAAAAATGGACGAAATTGCCATGAAATAACTTCTTAATTCGCAGCTTGGGGCCACTCGTTTTTCTCTACTAAGAAACGAACCTACATTCGGAGTCAGTTCTGATATAGATTAACAAAAAACTTCATAAAACTATTTCTTCTTTTCAGATTTCAAATTAAAACATCTGTTGCATTATGTTTTGACACAGAAAAGGAATCAATTTATGTTTCTAATTTTGCTTCAGATAAAAACGAATAAATGTATGAAGTTGTTGTCTTGAATGTAATCCAGAAATAAATTTTTAGTGTACTTTGAATAAATTTAAAGCATTTAAACCGTTTCGGAACTGAAGTTTCGTGCAAGAATATTGTCAAAAAAGAAGTGCTTAACAAACAGACTAAACAAAAACAAACATTTTTTGGATTATAAAATGTGAGTTAATACAAATTCCATCTGGTTTCTACAACACAAGGAGAAAATAGAGATTCACTTTCGCATATAAATCGCTTGCGATTTGTAATACAATACTCTTGGATAACATTATCATTATATTGTACATATTTTTTGCATTAAACATGCCTATTAAATTACGAATATTGTACAATACATAAATTGCAAATAGCGTAAAATTTCTTTGTATCCAAAGTGCGTTTAGACATAACACTTTTTTTTTTTTAATGACAATATAGGGGAAGTTATAATCAGTCACATAAAGCTAAAAATAGTCGCAGTTTCCATAGAAATTATACTCGTTATGCTCATGGACATTACCTACATTTCCGTTCCGCATTTTTTGCTACAGAAATGCTCGGTCAACATACCCCGAAAGTATGTGGCCCTTATATCTTTGGGGGTAACTTTATGAAGCCATTTGGGAAAATTACACCCCAAAACTCGCTGCAATTCTACTATAATATTAGAGTTTCATACTCCAAAGTTGCTACCATTCTCTTCAGTCATTTTGATTTTAAGATTGAGATTTTGTATATTTTATAGATGAAATCGTAAAAATAGGATGACAACACTTTTCCCCTTCTACACAGTTCCTCATAAAAACCTGTTTATGCAAATTATTACGATAATTTGTTTATTTGCTATAATATAATAAACTTTTTTTATGACCTTAACATTTGTTCGGACAGACTGCGCGTTGACAATAAAAAGAAGCGAATGCTTTCCAACGAAGCACTGCCTCAAAAAATCAAATACAATTCGCAAATCAATAAAATAAAAATCAAAATAAATCACAAAATGGTCAGAAAAGAAACGAACTGAAATCGCAACATAAATTTCACCAATAAAACCGACGAAGTACACAACACTACAATTGATAACAACCAAAATTCTATAGCAATAAAGAGATCATAAAATGTAAATAAAAAATTGATTGGGAAAAACGTAATATTTGAGTGATGTTTTTTGAGGAAAGCCGTGCAAAATTTGTATATCAAAACTAATAAATGGTGGAAAATTGGCTAGATATTGGAATTTGTTGTTTGCCTTTCTAATACATGCTCTGGCGAAAGGTTGTGCGTTTTACATGGAACGTAAAAGAGTTCAAAACGAACGCAAAAGAAATTTTTCTGGTTAAATGGTGTATTGATTTCCTCACTAAAAGTAGACTAACTGCACATAAAGCGCTGATTTGTAATTTATTCCTGCTCCTGTTGTTGGTTTGACTAATTTGCGTAAGTTTGCGAGAATATTTCAAAGCAATCTTTATTGTTTGTAATATTAAACTGTATAACTAGTAAAGGATGTAGGATGTTGTACTTAGATCCCTTCCAAAAGAGGACCTACCTTACTGTAAAAGTACCAAAAATACGTCAAATATTACCAAGAAACGTTAACCGGGTCCGGGTTCAATGCTTAGCGAGCATTACCCGGGTCCACAACACCGATATAAAAATTCTTCAATTACAAGGTGTCTCAAAAGAAACTTTATATTAGTGTATCGGTTTGAAAAAGTACAATTTTTATCGAAAAAAATGTTTATTAATTATTAAGAATTAGATCAAGCGAACACTAAAATTTTTATGACGTCGCAAAATGTAAACTCCGTGAAAGTTCCACGTCAAAAAAAAAAAAAACAAAAAAAAAAATGCGCTAGAAAAATCGATTAGTTGTCGTAAATTTTAGATTTGACATAATCCCACGAGTTAATACGGGATTGCGTAAAGACCAATTTATATTACAGGAAACCAATTTGGAAGGGAAAAATTCGCAAACTCGTGTGAGAGATGTATTGGACGTGCAATGTCTCTCCATCCAGCTGGAACTACGTTTATAGTCATAAAAATGTTTCACTTCAGTCATCGTTGGGTTGGCAGGCTCATGGAGTTTTAGTCGCTATGAATCACTTCGACGGGAAGCGTCGCGCATTTTGCGTGCGCGCATTTTACGAGGACTCTCGTTCATATATTGCTACTAGGCGACTATATTGTGCTGAATATGGACTACGGCGAATTAGTGCAGCTCCGAGTGCTAATTTAATTAAAATATGGGTAAAGCGTTTTGTTCAACATTTAAACCAGAAGCAAATGGTCGCCCAAGAACATCCAGGACCGAAGACAATGTTAAGAGAGTTATGGAGTCAGTACGAGGAAATCCACAAATGTCGACTCGCAAGAGATCGTCCGTCTTACAATTATCGCGATGAAGTTTGCAACGAATTTTAACATTGGATCTTAAACTGCATCCATATAAGCTGCAATTAACACAAGAATTGAAGGAGTCTGACTTCATAGCAAGTCTCGCATTTGCTAATGAAATGCTTAATCGATTTTCCAATTTTGACAATATCCTTTTCTCTGACGAGGCTCATTTCCTTATGAATGGGTTCGTAAACCGTCAAAATTGTCGTTACTGGAACAGTGAAAATCCCAAAATCAAACACCAGAAACCATTGCATAGTCCTAAAGTGACAGTATGGGCAGCAATCTCTGGCAGAGGAATAATTGGTCCATTTTTCGTCGAAAATGCGCGGGGCCAAAACGTCACGGTTAATACGGAACGCAATGTTGAGGTGTTGCACGGATTTTTGGCTCCAGAAATTTAAAGTTCAAGAATAGTGAATTTCAGAACTTGGTTCCAACAAGATGAAGCTACCTGTCACACAGCAAATGACTCCATGGCGGTAGTGAAGCAGATGTTTCAGAGCAGATGTTGGTGATATCCCATGGCCCCGGGACGGATTTTTGGCTCCAGAAATTGAAAGTTCAAGAATAGTGAATTTCAGAACTTGGTTCCAACAAGATGGAGATACCTGTAACACATCAAATGACTCCATGGCGGTGGTGCAGCAGATGTTTCAGAGCAGATGTTGGTGATATCCCATGGCCCCCACGTAGTCCAGACTTGACGCCTCTTGACTTTTTTTTGTGGGTATACCTCAAACACAAAGTCTACACTAATAATCCAAGAAACATCGTTCAGCTCAAGGAGAATATCCGTGGTGAAATGGCAGCCATTACACCAGTATTACTGAAGAAAATTTTCAATAATTTTAGTTTGCGGTTAGAGGAATGCCGTCGTAGAGAGGGTCACCATTTAGATGATATTATTTTTAAAAAATAAACTCCATTTATTACTCTACAATGCCTTAGATTTAATTTAACCATACCTTTGTATTTATTTTTTAACCTAATTTTTAAATATACACGTTCTGTTGCGCCACCCCGTATTTATTTTAATTTTTAGTTTTAATTTTATCGTTACTTTATCACGCCAAAGTTTTGATTTTGATTCATATTCGAAACAAACTTTTACTCGATGGTTGGATTCGTTTCTTACCAGAAACTCACATTTACGTTTTTTAAATCTAAAGGCCTAAAAATAAATTTTTGTAGTTTTGATCCATATTACACTTCTAGCACCGCGCATACCAACTCAAAAGGACCCATTTAGGTATGTAAGTCAATTCGCCTGACTAAAATTTCTGTTCTGATTATTAATATGAGAAATCGAGATAATGTTCTGTGAACTGTTGTAAATACGATTTACTAGATGAAAGTTCTGTTTCCACTTCCGGCACTCCCGGAAATTAGGAAATTTCTAAAGAAATTAGTTGAAAAATGTCAATCAATTCTTTAGTCCAACCGATGTCACCTCTTTTAAACATCCGCCATTTAGAATTGACTTTCAGATTTCACTTCATATTAAACTGTTTCACACCAGAAGCTCACGTTTATTCAAATTATCTTTCAATTCATAATGAAAAAAGATATTTCATATCAAGAACATGAAGCGAAACTACAGTTATTTCTACCACTGCGGGATATGAGGTATACTTAGTTTGTTATCCCATTTGTTACGAGAAGACGTACTCATCTTAAAACCCATAAAAAAGATATTTGTTCCCCACCATCATAAAAATCTACGTGGATCTAAGAAAGTCCGTTGTGCTTTTGCATTCTGTTGAAAGCACAACAAATTTGACACAATTTCCTAATGTCATAAGCAGGTCCAATTCGAAATTAGACATGATCGGTTTTATAGGAAAATATTGATTGTACTTGCTCTTACAAGGACTAAATTGACATGCAGAATTTTTTTAAAAAAATTTTATCATTTATTTTCCAACTTAAGGTAATACATGAAGGTAATTGATTACCACAAGAAAAACTCATTTCAATTCATATACAATTTTAAGCAAATAACGTAATTGTGGATGGAATTATTGAAAAATACTATAACATATTATAATAATACTCCTAATTCAATGAAATATGCGCGAGAATACGACGTCCTGATATGCTATCTTTCGTGGATAAAAATCAGCAGGCGTTTCGGAGTCATACTGATGGTGATTGGTGTAGATAGTCCAGACAGTCCAGTATTTTAAATATTTTTTCAGTATTCGAAAAATGTCGTAGATTCAAAATAAAAGAACCATAACAACTATGGAGATAGTTTAGAAAATACTACAAAGTATTGATTTATAGGGCCATGTGATGGTACATAGAAATACAGACTACAAATGTCACAGTCTACTTGTGTAGGAAATAACATTCTTATTCAAAATGTTTCATACCTTCTCAAAAACGGACTTCTTCGTAATTCGTCTAACATGTTTTTACTTTAGGGGATAATTAAAGGTTACATAAAATTATATTTGCTAGGTAACGGAAGAGACCACCCAGTTTCATGTAAATTTGTGCGCTGCAAAATGGGATAGGTCGCACAGTGGGTGGCTTTGAAAAAAAAAGTAGAAATAAATTTGCGGTTTCTAAACAGGTGGTCCAATTTTGACGAATTTTCATATGGCTATAGCAGGGGTCTACAGGTTTTAAATTTGATTCATATACTTATAAAAGGGGTTGAGTCACAATG
>JAHXMU010000683.1:3077819-3124340 GCA_019455685.1 Philornis downsi | reverse complement strand
TTTGGTGTTAACAACCATATTGACGATATGCAACCAGCACCAAACAAGCATGAATGGACGACTGTACAGAGGCGTAAACGTAAGAAGGGGCCTGTCGTGTTTGGAACGAATTCTTCTACCGATTTTGACGTTATTGTTCATAAGAAGTGGGTACACCTATCGTCGTTCAAGCCCACAGTGTCTGCAGATCAAATAATTAATTACGTGGCTGAAAAATGTGGATTGGATAAGGCTAATATCGATTGTTATAAGCATATAAAAAAAGAAAGAAGTTAGCGCTATTAAACAAGTCAATTTTAAACTTGGGATTTCGGCTAATGCTTACGATCGTGCAATTAAGCCTGATTTGTGGCCAGCTAACATTAAAATACATCGTTTTCTAAATTTTACCAGAAAATCAGCGGCCAGCGAGCAGATATATCTGCTGGGATGTCAATGTTAAAAGTATATTACCAAAATTTGTCGGGAATACGGACTAAAAGTAAAATGATTCATGGTTTTAAATCGAAATGTGATTTCGATATTATTGCTTTGGTAGAAACATGGCTTAACAATCACTATGCAGAATTCTTTGATATAAATCTATGCACTGTTTATCGTAAGGATAGGTAGCTGCATGCTCCTATCCTTGTTCGAGAGGCGGTGGTGTGCTAATGGCGGTTAAACGTAAATTCAAATCTGCCTTATGTACAATAGATAATGGTGATGTATTGTTAGACCAACTGATTGTTTCTGTGCCTGGTCCTGACGTTATATTGTATGTATGCTTATCATATATTCTACCTTGCAGTACAGATCAGTTGTATGATGCACATATTTCAAATATTACTTCCTTGGAATCTAAAGTGGCAGTAAATACTCGTATTTGTGTTTTCGGTAACTTCAATTTGAAAGACATCATGTGGGCCAGTTTGCTTGAAGATAATAATAACTTTTTTCCTATGAACGTAAACAAACGACATGAAATTAATTTTTTTGATTGTATATTTAGCATGAATCTTTTGCCAAGTAATGGTATTTTCAAAAATATAAATCGTATTCTTGATTTCATTTTTGTTCCTTATGACTGTAAGTTCTCTATATACGAGTGTTTAATGCCAATCTCACTGTTCGATTTATATCATAATCCATTAATAATTGAAATATCGGGTTTTAAACATTCTTTATGTAGTGAAATTAATAATTTCAACTTTAATCAATGTAATTTTGAAGTACTTAATTCATCCTTTAGCTGCGTTGATTGGATCGTGATTCTTGATAGACAAGATATATTTGTATGTTACGAAATCTTTATGAGTACTCTTTTATCTATTATTAGAGAGAATATTTCGTATAAAAAGCCTCGCCCTTCCTTGGTATACATCGGGACTGAAAAAAATAAAGAATCTCCGAAATAAATATAACAAACGTTTCATTGAGAGAGGCAGCGACGAGAATAATCAAAAATTTATTCAGTAACTAGCGGACCCGGCGAACTTCGATTCGCCACAATTTAACGCCTTCAGATAAACTCCCGAGTAATAATAAAAAACAGATAGCTCAAATTTCAATGTGATTTACTTGAATGGAGTCGAAATCAGTAGAGAGCATTATTATGAACAATATTTTTTGATTTGTTTTCCGGCGCAAAAACAAACAACGAAGACGGTTGTCCCCAACACGCGAACTGGCAACGTAGAGCTGACCGTATGAAAAACAAGGAGATTAATCCCATAGACTTCCAACGATTGACCTTGCGATTTATTGATTGTCATCGCAAAAGCTAATCGAATGGGGAACTGAATCCTCTTGAATTGGTATGGAAGATCAGTTGGAGTTATCGAAATTCGTGGGATAAGGACTTCCTCTCCTTTGAATTTGTCCTTGATGATCGTCGCTTGAATCACATTGTTCATCAGTTTCTTGATGGACAATTGCGTACCATTGCACAATTTCGGATGATTCAGATTCCGCAACATGGGTATGATCGATCCTACCTTCAGCTGTAAATTATGCGGCGGAGTTCCTGGCACATCAAGCGAGTTCAAAAATTCCTTCGGATAGTTTGTCGCTTCATCCTCGTCGGTCACTCTGTCAATAGATTTGTACGAATACAGTTTTCCAGCGATTTGACTTTGACGTCCTTACTCTTAGCTGCTGTTATTGCCAGTTCACTAATCCAATCGAGATTTTTATAATGCCGGGGAACACTTTGGTGATGAGTTCCTCCTTCGACAATGTGATGTGGTGATTGTGCAACGCGAACTTGTGCAATATGGGCACGTATCCATTCATTTTGTTCAGCGCGTTCCTCTTGCGTTTAATTATCACAAACATTCTGACTAATTATTGCACGACATGTACGACGTTCAAGGTTTGATCATCTAATAGGTGGAATTAGTCAAGCAAACAACTCTCCTTGAAAAAGAATAAAGTCGTTGTTGACTAATCCTATTAAAAAGAAAATTATTAAAAAAAAAAAACTTACGAGATGAATGTATCGCAATAAATACCTGCAATCCAATAAGATGACCTAACTTTTTATACGCAAACTTATTTTCTGAAAAAATGATCGAATTGATAAATATTGCACTGAATTTCAATTGATCGTACTGTTTGTACCATTTACTGATGTGATACGCGATATATGAGTATCCGAAATCAGTGTAATAATACGTAAAACTCGAATCAATTGCAGCAGGAAATATAGCACATTTGTTTAATAGAAAATGACAATGCACCTGTCAAATTGCGCTCAGCCTAAGTTAATGTATAACGCCATCTACGGGGTTGTGGCATTAAACGCAGCGCAGCGCCATCTGTTATTCATCTCGTTAACTTCTCCATCCAAAATTCACGCAAAACATATTTTATCACAATAAATTTCATAATTTTCCGAAATTTACAACGAATTTTCCAACTTTACACATTTCAAAATCAAACAAATTGAAAATTTTCCGGAATTTTCCGAGTTTTCCACTAACAGTTTTCTATTTTGCCATTCGAAAAGCCATTCCGGAACAATTGCACACAAAATTCCATACAAAAAATCCATTTTCGATTTTTTCAATTTTCCCACTTTTCCGGAGGGTTTCCCCAAAATTTCATCACAAATTTTATCACAATAAATTTCATAATTTTCCGAAATTTACAACGAATTTTCCAACTTTACACAGTCCAAAATCAAACAAATTGATAACTAACACTTACACTAACTAACAGTTTTCTATTTTGCCATTCCGGAACAATTGCACACAAAATTCCATACAAAAAAATCCATTTTCAATTTTTTTAATTTTCCCACTTTTCCGGAGGGTTTCCCCAAAATTTTCTTTCGTAAAAACATTCTCCAGGCAATTACGAACAACTGAGAAACAATTTGAGCCAAATCGGCCCAGCCGTTCTCAATTAATGATGAATTAATCGGGATTCTAATATCCGTTGGCTGTTCCTCTCAATACGATTTGCTTGATGTTCAGGACTTTCAATCACTCGAGAATTTCTTGATTTGTAGCCGTACGGCCTCTGCAACCAATGTTCCTACGTCTGATTGGCGGCATCTCACTCACTTATTATGAAAGTTAATTGAAAACAAAATCAATACTATAATCTAACACTGTGTCTGACCGAAATTCATTTTTATATATAAGAGAAGAGAGAAGAAGAAGAAAAGAAAATGTTCTTCGTTTTTTCTTATAAAAAAAGTTATTGCTGAAATTATACTCACCAACACCTATATTATATTGCACAAAAAATTTGAGCGCACGGTTAATTGTATTTTAAAATTTTCACTTTTTGCAGCAAACACAATAGCACTGAATAGGGCTCGTCGTAACTTCCAGCCAGCGCTATTTGTTTCTGTATAATCGGTGGTTACATGGACTGTTGTAATATTTTGACACAGATTCCATTTTACGTTCCACCTAGATGTCTCCGGCGAACACATATTTTTGATATAACTCGGCACTTTACTTCTTAGGCATAAAACAGTACTCTGAATAGTGGATTTTATATTCTAAACGAAAATAATGAATATGCCTTGAATCAAGATTCCAATCAACTCATAGAGTTTTACTAATCTCAATATTTGTTTCGATTATATCTTAACAGATTTTAAGATTAAATAATTATATTTCAATTGTTTGTAAATAGTATATATAATATAAAATTATTACTGTTTTACCATTGTTAGTCTGTAAGGAAATTTTGTTCCATAGACTTACATAAATGAAATGAAATGATACAACTTCTTAAATTTTTGTCCGATTTGAAAAATGTTGTCCTGTATGCATTCTTTTAGTTGAGATCTTCAACTATCCTTTAAACTTTAACAGTTATTCGACTTTTAAAATGAACACTTTTGTCTTTTCACCTACCTCAGTTCACGTCTTTTGCTAAAAGTAGAAGTAAAATTTTGCCATTTTTGGAACCTCCTCTTTTAATAACAAAGTTCTAAGAATTTAGAAAAAAAATTTCGTTTGAAAATTTGAGTTTTTACGAGAACGTGAACCTACCGAATAGGCCTTATTTTTAATAGAATTAATCAAAAAAACGAAATCTGGAAAATATTCCAGAAATCGTATACGGGCATGTAGACGACATATTTCGAATTTGAGCACTCTCTCGTTTATTACTATCTTCTTAGATCTGAAGATTGTGATTTTTTCCTTACACGTGCAAGAATTATAATTAGATGATGTTCCTGCTTACTTTTCCGATCGTGATTAATTTCATGTCAAAAGAAATATTGAAGCAATAGTTTTCTATTTCTTGGTCTCTTTTGTCTACTTGAAGCTAATTGGTCTACAATGGGATTTCGATTAAGGAGTTGAATTAATCCAAACATATTCATGACTAGTTGTCAGCCAATTTAAGAATTCTTAATGGAATCAATAATTCCTTAAATACACTTTTGTATTCAGAACGTGTTTGACTTCCGTTAATTTGTTTGCATTCTGAAACCAATGATAAGCCATCGCATCCCCTTTTGCATATTAGTAGCAGATCAGAGTTATTTACTTTTTTCAACTGCTCTGTGGTAAAGAGTGGATCTTTCCTTGATGTTGTGTTTCCGAGTAAATTGGAGTCCTTGATACTTGTCCTTCGAACAGCAACTTCAAAAGGAAATGGTATAATAGGTTTTTTGTTTCCTGTAGTGATGTTGACTCCTTTTTCAGTTAACGTCTTTCTTAAATTTTTATAATCATCTCGGTTGAGTCCCAGCTGCAGCATGAAAGTTTCTTCTGTAGTAAACACTGACTCAGATGATGGTGTTGGCAGAATTCGAATTCGAAGAACATCAGCAAATTTAATAGCCTCCGAAGCCTGATCTACGATTATAGTTGAAATTGAAGTTAATACACGTTCTTTTTTAGACCTTGGGGACAAATCCTTGTATTGCTTGCATGGCGACTCAAGAGTATAAACTTTGAGTTCCATTTTTTTCTAGCCATTCAGAATATTTCCGCTGGATTTTCGTAAATTGCAACACAACATTGATCTTATCCTGAACCTCAAATATGAGGTACTTTTTACATCAAAAAACTATTCCTGTGTGTACAGACACACAACTACCAAATAAAAGGTTTGTGAAATCGAAAAATTAATTTCATTGGGGTATGTTTCACCCCAACATTAGGTACGTACTACCTGTTTATAGCAGAAAATATCAATTTGTGTTCAACAATTTTACACGCAGAAAATATAAGATAGACATATTGTATATCAGTGTGTTCGAAATTGTGTTGAAATTGTAAAATTCGTGAAAGAGTTCTTGGAAAAAAAGTGGAAGAAATTATGAAAAAATACTGTAAAAATCCCATAATTTTCAAAATAATTTTTAAAAAATTCCCAAAAATGCGATTTTTTTGTTTTTTTTTTTTTTACTGTATTTACCCTATTAAAAGGCGCAGTTTTCGTACGCAGAATTATTCGCAACACATCAGGCCATTAAAACCAGACTTTCTTTTTCGATACTAGTGATGCGTTTCGCGAATCTACGGTTGAAATTTGATATTTTTATTTAAAATAAGTCCTGTTCGGACTTAAATACAAATTTTGAAAAAAATTTCTTTACAATATCCATTATGAAGTTACCTTTCAGAAAAATTTAATTACGTATAATCATTGGCTAAGAGTCTCCTTTTTAATCCATACAGATAAACATTTTCTTTTTTTAATCGGATAAGAAGTTTTAAATTTTTCAAATTCCCTAGGTGGTCGACTTTGAGGTATGGTGACGCAGCCCCCCTTTAGAAGTATAAGGTCCAAATTTAAAACTTAAACTCGACTATGCCATTCATTAAAATCGGACAAACTGCAGATTTATTTCCATTTTTTTTAAACCGCTTACTGAGAGTCGGTAGGATATGTATAAGAGGAAGTCATTTCTGACACCATTGCTCTGACAATGTGAACCGGATATATAATCCCGGCTGCATATTTTATGTGGTTCCGTCTATCAATCAGAACTAAAATTATAAGCTGAAGTAGTTTTCGTTTCTTGATTGCAGCAATTTGTGAAGCGTTAATAAATTCTTCAACAACATGATCATATCCTCAACCGAGGAAATGACGGTATCTGAGTCTCCCTTAATATTTTTCCGGATAGAACCCAGGAATAGTAAATAAGCCCTATCTTCAATAAGAAAAAATGAAAATATCGTCTTTCTTCTATTCCATTTTAAAATTTAAATGTATCACATGTAAAAGACAAAATATATTTAGAACAATATGTGTTATATTCAATGTGTTATACATATATCCGTATCAAAAAATGTGTGCGGTTAACTATTCGAATCACTAAACATTATACATTTTCCATTTAAAATTACTTAATTTCGAACAACAATTTTTATAGCTCTCTGGATAAATTGCTGCGAACAAGCTCCATACCAACCAAACAATATATAGTTATCAATCATAGTAGAACAGTTAAAATTGCTGTTGAGCTTTTGAACTGTAGAGAACATCTTTGTCACACCATTTTTTCTACTTTTATTAAACACAACTAGCCTTTCGTAAAGTTCAGCCAGAATCATACTTTTTTATTTGTTTCATTACTTTATATCATATACAAAGTGCTGCCAGCCCAAACTGAATAAATCTCTTGGCTCATTTTAAACAACAGTAATAAATTATTAAAAGTTTTATATGAATTTAAATCTGTGCACACAACTTTGTGTGCAATTGCAGCAGTAGTTATAAAAAAATATAAACTGTATGCTGATACAGTGATTATTTTAAATATTTATTACATTTTTCGAAGCCACAAGCCCGCACACACCGTCGGATCCGAGAGTGAAGTGCCTGGTTGGCGACGTGATGAACAGAATGTGAAATATGGAATGGGTGTAGAGAATTTGTGCAGATGTGTCATCAATGTTATACAGTTTTTTTTCACTTTTACTTAAAAAGAACCCAAACACTCTAGTATGGTGTCGTAAAAAAAGTGCGTCATACATACAGCACCTTGCCAATGAACTAAAAACGAATATGTCATATAGTCGGAACTTCGCGTTGTTTTCCCCATCATAGCTTTATATATCATTGAGCAATTTCATTATGAACGCTGTCCGGCCCGTTGCTTTTTCCATTATAATGTCGCGCCGCCCACTTTATTCCGTTCCATATTTATAGAAACATTGCTGCATGTCTAATGATTAATGAGACCTGACTCAAAGATCTGGCTTGTAAGGGCGGTGTACAATCAAGACAGAAACAAAACAAACAAATTCCCTTACACCCCCTGAGTGGGATATACATAAAAAGAGCTACTTACATTCATTGGGCCTGCTTTTAAAGACACTAAAAGGGATGATGATGACGGCTTCGAATGTGAGTTTGAGAAACTTTCACTAGACTTTTGACCGCTCGACTATACGAAATGTTCGTCAGACCCATCGAGGTGGCCATCACTCACAGAAAGACAGGTGGCTGTTTTGGGGTTTGGACCCACGATCATGAGATCGGTAGCCGAAGATGGTTTACAGTACTTGGTAATCACGGCGATTAACCACACCTATTCTGGTATTTTCCATACTAATGATTCATAATTTAACATGTATATTCTTAAGTATATATCTTTTGCTAATTTGCACTCAATTTATTATTATACAATTTCGATTTATTGAAAGTCAATGATTCCTCAATAATCTCTATTCAGACATTTTTTTGATTAATATTTCTCTATAATAATTGAGGAATATCGACCAAACAAATACGCTTGTTCTGGTACTTCCATACAAATGATCGATGTAATCTATATATTCTCTGGTTCATATTTTTCAAGCATATGTACTGACATGAGTAAAATTTGTTCCACATCTTGAACGTGAAATGCGTTCTGAGAACCCACTCCCTCTAGTATCTCCAATAAAAATGTACCGGCTAACAGAAATTTAATTTTTCCACTGTAATTCCTAATTCATAATCTGCAGTTGCTTAAATATTTATCAATTGTATTTCATTATAAAGCTTGCTAAAATTTCAAAAAATCCTGTTTTTTTGCCCCTTGGCCGATTTCTTCAAAATTATTGATCTATCTTAATTTGTAAGACGATGATTTCAGAGTTTTTATTTTTTTTTATTTTTGATTTTGAGTATTGATTTTGTTTATATTAATGTTCATTAGTTCAGATCATATTTCTTTTGGGAAAAACAAGGAATAATTCAGGCACTTTTGCAGTTTTGCACTTATGCAATAGGACATTTGATGTATTGAAATTTTGAGTACTGATTATCATAGCAATAATTTTTTCAACGGCTGCTTCTTCCTCGAAATCTTCTCCAAAGTTTTTTAAACTTCACATTTCTGAACTAGAAATCATAATTATTTTGAAATAGCAGAAGCCATCGAGATCGATTTGGAGCTGAAAATTCTTCTGCTTCCAAACCGTCTTAGTATTAGACACAAAGGGTGAGACCATACTCAGAAAGGCGGTTATTGCCTCATAAACCCAAATAGCCAATTCTCATTAATTCCACATACCCTTTATTAACAAATGGGAAAAAATGCTTATAGTTTACAACGGATTTATCGGAATCAAAACGACTTGCAATGCGGTTATTGTTGTTATGTTATTGAAATCATTGAATTACTGTAGAAATATTTCTTTTTGGAGTTATAATTAAAGAGATAACAAAATACTAAGTATTAAATTAATACAGACATTTATTTTCAGATTTAAAATTTGAGTTGGTTCCAGTTTGACGGAGGTCTAAACAAATTCATGGATTTTGCAAAATTGAACTTGCTTGTTGAGTTTAGTAAAAATTGTAGCAATTTTATTTACAAAAATGAATTTGTTCCCACCAAAAAAAAAAAAGAAAAACGCATTTACTGACAAATACTTATAATCTTCCATCGTGAATTAAAATGGAGATTTTGAACTTTACATCGAAATACCTAGATTTGTACTTGAAATACCTAGGTTTATATTACGATGTCAAAAAAATAAGACCATTTTCCACGTAATTTAACGTGGGTATATAGAATTTGAGAAATAATTAGTTTTCTGAATTGATGGCACTATCATATGTATTTCTGTCAAATTTCACATCATAATTATTATTAGTGCTAGTGGTTTTGCAAGAAGCAAAAAATAATTTTGGCGATTTTTATAATGTGTGATTTTGTTGAACAAAGAAATTAGGTTATATTTTATTTACGAAATGGCATTTCTGTTGTTTAAACGAGTAAACATTTACAAGTGGCATAAACAGGTCAAAGAAGGCCAAGAACGACTTGAAGTTCTTCTTCAAGATGACCATTAACGGCTACCAATGAAAGACACGTCCCACAAATCCGAGAATGACCGAGTTGAAAACAAAAACCAGACCGGACGACCATCCGCCTCCACCGATTGAAGTCTCATCCAACAAATCTGAGATTTGGTTCTTAGAAACCCTCGACAAACAATTAGGCACCGTGCTAATCATGCTGACTTTTCGAACTGATTAGTCAGCTCCAGTTTAGGAGACATATTGGGCTTTATGTGCATCAAATCTCAGTTGATACAAAAAAGAATAAACCATTTTCATTTCAAAAAATGTGGAGTGATGATTTCTGGCTACCAGCATTTTATAGAAAGCTAAAGCAAAACCAAGATGTTAGTGCAAAAGTAGCTCAAAATAAAGGATATGCTAACAGTCTTTTTGGATTATAAAGTATGATTCATTATGGGTTTCTTCCGCATTGCCAAACTGTCAACAAAGAATGTTATTTGTGCGTTCTGCATTTTTTGTGGACGTTTTGGCCCCACGTATTTTCGACGAAAAAACGACCAATTATTCCTCTGCCAGAGATTGCTGCCCATACTGTCACTTTAGGATTATGCAATGGTTTCTGGTGTTTGATTTTGAGTAACGACAATTTTGACAATTTACGAACCCATTCATAAGAAAATGAGCCTCGTCAGAGAAAAGGACATTATCAAAATTGGAAAATCGATTAAGCATTTCACTAGCAAATGCGAGAATTGCTATGAAGTCAGACTCCTTCAATTCTTGTGTTAATTGCAGCTTATATGGATGCAGTTTAAGATCCAATGTTAAAATTCGTTGCAAACTTCGTCGCGACATTTGAGGATTTCCTCGTATTAGCTCCATAACTCTCTCAACATTGTCTTCGGTCCTAGATGTTCTTGGGCGACCATTTGCTTCTGGTTTAAATGTTGAACAAAACGCTTTACCCATACTTTAATTAAATTAGCACTCGGAGCTGCACTAATTCGCCGTAGTCCATATTCAGCACAATATAGTCGCCTAGTAGCAATATATGAACGAGAGTTCTCGTAAAATGCGCGCACGCAAAATGCGCGACTGAAACTCCATGAGCCCGCCAACCCAACGATGTAGGCGCCCCCCCACCCGCGCCTTTTCTACCCCGCAAAAAAAGATGATGCAATATGCACGTTCTATTGTGCCACCCTGTAGATCAGATTAATAAGCAGACAATTGCACTGTGATAATCCGCCTCCTCTTTCCTCGGGGTTTTCGACAAAAATTCAACCTAATACTGGTCCTCAACCATCTATTCGCTTAATTAAACACCTTACAATTTTTGTCTTTTCCCTAAGCTCAAAATATCTCTCCGGGCACATTGTTTTAAGTCGGTTGAAAAGATTCAATTAGAATCGCAATACGATCTTAATGGAATATGGTAAGATATGGTTTCCATGCTTCGAGATTTGTGAAAACATTCCAGACTGGAATGCTTTGAAGAGAAATAGATTTGGACAAATAAATACTGGCTGGAAGGCTTTGAAGAGAAATAGATTTGGACAGATAAATATATATTTTTTGAAACAATTTAAAACTAGTCTTACTTTTTGGACACGACAACGTAGGAAATTGTTCACAGATGGTTATCACTGGGCTATTTCGATTTCGATTTTAAGCCGCTGATAAGATAATAATGTTGCATTATTGTGAAAGACATTCTTGTAATATAATTGTTAACATTTGGAACATTTGTGTATAATATTTGCAAGATAATCTTAGTTTTAATATGAACGTTAGTCAATTAAAATTCGCAAGCTTTGCTCTTATCTGACGTCATAAAAATATGTATGTAAGAAACATCCTGTGTAAATCCAGAGAATTACCGGACAAATTTACCGAGAATGCTGGACTGGAAAATAACTGTGATTTCCGAAAATGTCAGAACGTGAACTCACAATCATAAACTGTAACCACCCTCCATGATACAAAAACAGGATACTGTAAATAAATGTAAGTGTACTCGTATGAGTAAATGCATTTAATTTTAGCGAAACAAATACACATCGAAACGTATGCCGATGGCTGAGGGTATTCGCGTGATTTTATTTACCCTTTCCCTGTGTATAAAAGACAAATGTTCACTTAATTTTTTGTCTCATTTTTTACAAAATGTAATGTTTATTTGCGCATATATCTGCATATCAATCTTGTGCAGGGGTGAGTGAATCTGATGGGGAATTAATACTGTGTGTTGCCATCATCATCGTCGTCATTGGCATAATATACATATTTTTTGCTAGTTTCCGTTTCATTTTGTTGAAATCATTTTAAATCGTTTTTTAATTTGTCGTTATTGCCGTCGTTTTTTTAAACAAATACTATACAATTTACATAAATATACTTCATACTGTGCAGCTCATATATTTTTAAACTCTAAAAACGTGCTAATGGGTAAATTTGCAGCTGTGAGTGTTAATATTACGGATAGCCTAAGGCAGAAAAACATATTGAAAAACTGAAGTAGATGGTAAGTAAAGTTAGAATCAATTTTCATATAAACAATATTTAATTTTGCTTAATCAACGTTCATAAAGTCATGACTTCTGCTACAAATGAAAAGTATCTGATTGGTAATCAAGGTTATAGAGGATGAAATGTGGCGACTGAAAAATACCGCTGTGTTTGAATAGGAGGACCACTTTTTATTATTTTCTTATACGTTATTTACTTATACGTTTAATAGCTTTTTCGTTACCTATAAAATATTCCTCCCGGACACAACTGACTTATCGCAGGAGCGATGTTTTGGTACTTTAGATGCTTCGGAAGAAACTTGTTATACCACAAAAATCAAAGAAAACTGTCAGCATAGCCTTAATTTTTTAAACGTCTTTGGTGCGATCTTTTCGGCGCTGATTCAACTTTGGCGCGATATCCATTCCAACCTTTATTTTTTTCCTTGAAAAAAATAATAAATAAGAGTCTCACATCTAATAAAAATGCGTTTTATAATGTGCAGAAATCATCTGCTTATATATATTAACTTTCTCGAAAAAATATAGTGTTTTTGGTGTCAAGTGGGATTTGTCGCTCCTGAGACCGAAACATTTTTTAAAATAGGCCTCTAAATATTATTCAGCAGTTTTTTAGAACCAAAACTCGGATTTTTTATAACATGCTATCGCCTTTTTTTATGCCATTTATAAATGATTTTTACCAGAAACTCTGTTCATCTTGTGCAATATTCCAGTTCCATTATGTAAACAAAATTGAATGAAACTTGTTTGCTCAGAAAATTCCCAAATTTTGAAAATCGTAGCTCAAATGATAATGCCATTGTTATGCAGATTTTGCCAGGATGTCTGCCACTGAGCTGTCAACTTTGAAAAAAAATATTTTTGGGAGTCGGTATATCTTTAAAACTTAAATTTAAGACTCCACAGCTTGCAGTTTTTTTGCAGTACGGGGGGTTTTTTTTTTGTTTCCTCAAACTTGGGTTGACTGAATCCTTTTGAACCACCTTATTCGACTTTACTTTGGGTGCAATCTATCTAATTGACTTTATCTTCTGCCGACCAATAGAAATATTGTTGAGACATTCAAGAACATCGGCAGTCTCCTAAATGGACAAACCTGCCTAATTGTAGAGTGAGAGAGATCTTGACACCTGGTGGGGTAATGAACTCCATTTTTATTTGCAGAACTGAATATGTGCTTACTTATATTGAATTCAATTCGATATGATGCTAGAAATATATGAGTTATGTTAAGTATTATAATTCCTTGCAATTACTAGAAATGGCTTGGATATTTTTGTCCAAATTTAGAAAGTGCAGGTATATTAGAAAGAAATCCATTATTTTTCCAATAGGTGGCTTCAGTAATCTGTATCTCGCTAGATGGCTTTATAAACGTAGGATTTTGTATTAAAAAAACTAATCAGAGAGCTTTGTGATTCCTTGTTTCATTCGCGTTAAAGACGGACAACACCAAATTGGAAATATGCCATAATTTACTGTCGTTCTTCGATAATGGCGAAACCGCAATCCAAATGGCAACAGGGTGCAATATTGGTTTTGTCGATTCTATTCCCGTTATTTTGATATAAAAAATACACCACGATCTCGAAGACTAATTGTCAACAATACGGACAGAATAATGGTAATCGTCAACCGGCCATCACGTTTCGATTGTCCAACAGCTAAACATTGCACAAATAATCGTTTGGACCCACCTGAATAAGGTTAGCCAAGAAAACTTCATGGACCAAATTTCCACTTGCGAATTGCTGCTGATTTCCAACAAAATCGATCAATTTCTGAAGCGAATAGTGGCTGATTACTTATGAAATGTCAAGCGAAAACGGCAGTGGCTGAATAGCGAGAAGCCAGCACAGTCGGCGGCGAAGCCAAGATTGATGGTCAGGAAGATTTTGCTGCTTGTTTGGTGGGATTGAAAGCGAATCATCTACTATGAACTGCGCTTCTACGATCAAACTCTTAGTTCGGAGTTGTACACACAATGACCATCTAAAGGAAGCAATCGTCCAGAAGCGGTCAGCTTTGCATAATAAGAGAGCAATTGTGATCCATCAGGACAACGCAAAGTCACAACATCGATAGAGTCTCATCGGATGTTCCAGAAGCTTATGCATCCGTATTTTTATCCGTATCTGGGACTAAGTGATTACCACCTGTTCCTCTATGTAGCGATTAATTTTGGTAGTGAAAATTCGACTCAAGAGAATCTTGTGAAAATCGAGTGTCTTAGTGTTTTTGCAAGTGGGGATTTGAAATTGTGACAAATTATCGAACAAAGTGTTGCATATTTGACCCAAATGGAATCATTTTAACTATGCTAAACTTTTTACTACACATACAATGTAATGCAATTGACAAGAATTTAGGCCAATTTCGATAGCCCGGTCAATTCGTATAAAACATATAAGATCGTTTGTGGAAATGCCGTCAATTTTCATTCTCAGAATTAAGTTTATAAAACGCTCGATGTGTGCCAAATCCAACTGAATTCACTGCAAATATTTTAAATATGTGTCTAAGAATATATGCGTTAAATCGGTCACTTGTACGGTAGGTGACCAAATGATCGTAGCTACCTGGTCAATAAAGTCTAGTTTTATCAAGAAATATTTACCAAGATTTCCAGTAATATAATTGAGATTTGGGAAAGTTGACCAGTTTCTGTAAGAGGCACCAGAAGAGGAGCAACAATGCTGTCAATTTTCATTCTTAAATCCTGCAAACAGCGTTAACCTAATTGATCTGAATGTAGTTGAATTGAATAAGAGATATGAACCGTAAATTGTATGTTTTAAATCAATCATTTACATGAGAGGTGCAATTAGGGGCAAAGCGATACCATGTATTTTCAAATTTGACTAAATTCTGTCTAACACTCAAAAGATATGATTAATTCGACCGCTTGTAGAAGGGGCATTATTATGTCGTCGATTTCTTTCCAGATTTTACCAAGCATTATAAGTAAGACAACGGACAAAAACGTATATTGCTGCAGGCTGCTAATTACACATTAAATTTGTCTGGTGTGGACGATGCTGTCCGTTTTCAGTCAAAATCACTGCGTAGGCAAACGCATAATTTGCGCTAATTTTGACTGGATTTGGTACAACTAAATAAAAGATATGGACGCAAGAATATACGGGTATTATCGATCATTTCTATGAGTGGCATAAAATGGTAACATATTTAACAAATCATTCGGAACTTTAGATTTGTACCGAGTATTACAAAGAATACAATTGACAAAAATCTATGCAACGACAGCCAGCAAATTTGGGGGTTACAGGGAAAAGATTAAATATCGGAAAATCAGTCAATTTGTGTAGGAGGTATCAGGTGGACGGATCGATACAGCCCATTTACAATCCCCAACTACGACCTGACAAAATATTAGGTTGTTTCAAGTTTTGTAAGTTTCACAGGCGTAGGTGATACTTTCACTCGATGTTACATTTTTTGCCACACCTTATAATATATATGTCGCCATTCATTTGAGTGAATAATATTTACAGCCTAGTTAAAGTTCAAGTTTGATTCGATGCGCTGTCTTTATTATTTTCTTTTAGGCAGCTATAGTCAAAATAAAGGAATAACGTCATCAAATTCATTCCACACAGGATTTCTGAGCATACCATTAATGAGATATGGGAGAGATTTTCACATTCAGTGAGTCTAGTCAGTTTGAAAAACTTTTACTAGATTTTTTGATCACCCATCAACTCGAAATGATAATGATAATGATAGTGATAGGCATCGGGGCTCAAAGTCACGATTACGTGCATGATATTCGCGTGTTCTAACTATCATGCCATAATCGCTCGCTGAGCATTTTATTTAATGTGAAATTTACTTGGTTGTAGACAGAGGCTTTCAAAAAATCACTTAATCCAACACCAAAAATGCGGTCAAATCGGCTTTGAATAAAATTTCTACTTTTGGAACCGGCGCACTGTGTCGCGAGGGTAGCCAAAAATGGTTAACGTCAATGTTAGAATTCGAACGTTTTTTTTTAATTTTTTTTGTAGCACTCTGGTTAGATCATACCTAAAATATCTTTTAAAACTTTTTCTAAATTTTAAAGTTACAATGGTTCAAAGTTAAGGTTTGTGTACAGCATACGAAATTTATGGAAAAGCTCCAAATTTAAGGTTCATTTATAATACTAAAAATTTAATTATTTGAATGTAACGGCTACCAAAATGTATAACAGGGTGTAAGCGGTGCCTTTAGTTATAATTACAACACTGTTTTTGTGTACAAATATTGATCATATGTCAGATCCCGTTAGAAAAAGATAGTAGTGAGACATTGTCAAGATTTTTCAGCGACAGCGAACTTTCGTAGAGAATTTAAAAGAAAGTAGAGATAACACTTTTCCAATTTTTTGGTATTTTGTAGCTACAAGTATGTATTTTAATATATATATTTAAAATTCCGCTGCTCGATTTTGCACGAATTTCTTTTATGATTGTTTTTCAGTGTCAACCTCATTGCGGATTCGCACTATTTTTTCAATTGTGGCTAGAGATAAAGCAAAACAGACCATGCGATGTTATGCATCATGTTAAAGATTTTGTCGAAAAGCATTTTAAACGAGTATTATTAGAAAGTGAATAACAGAAAATAAAACTTACTCTATTAAAATTCTCTAACAATTGGTCTTAATATCATCGCATTAGAGACAGATTTGGAACTGAGTTGAGTGACTGGCCAGATAGCGAACTATTTTGTGAAATCATTTGTAATGTAAGTATCCGTGTAAAGTTTTGGTATTGCAAGAAAACTTAATTATTTTATACTATATTAGGAAGCAAGTACAAGTCGTAAAGGTCGACCGAATGTTTCTTATGAGGAGGGTTCAATGCGAACAAAAAGGAGGCGAGTGGAGGAACTTGTCGCTTCTAATTCATCTGAAGCTCTTAAAAAAGCCGCAGAAAGGTTAACAGGTTCAAATACTAGTGAAAAAAATTCTGTTGAAAGTTCTAGCTCTAGCATTATACATTGATATGGATTTATCTATGAAGCAGTACAATATGATGAGGAAAGTAGTAAATTCTATTCACAAAGATTGCTTTCCATCATACTATATGATTGCAGATGCTAAAAAAAAGATTTTGCCTGGTGACATTCAATTAACAGAATCTTCTGCAGAGGTACCCTTACAGAAGATTTTGGATAAAACCGTAAGAAGCATTTTAGATGTTAATGATATTGATAATGATGTAGTCCTGGAATGCAAGTGGGGATTTGATGGCAGTAGTGGGCATAGCGTATACAAACAAAAATTTTAAGATGAGGAAGCTAGTGATGAATTTATGGGAATTTATGGAAAGGAAAAGTAATATAAATGATCTGAAAGAGTATTTAGTTACAAAAGAAAGATTTCAGAGCATAAAAACAGCGAATCTGGTAGAATCTGAAAGTGATGACAGTGATAGTTGTTAATGTATTTTGATTGCCTGTAATACCTACTATATATATTTTATGTATGTATGTATATTGAATATGTTATGTTAAATAAATAAAATTCATGTTGATCTCATATGATCACAATTTACAAATTAAAATAATTTTTTAATTTATGTTATTTGTATGGGAGGGGGGCTTTTACGATTTTTTTAAAACTGACAATATGCTACAATATAACTAAATATAGTTACATGCAAAATTTCAATCTTATCGGATCGAAACAGATAAAAATAGGAAACTTATTGAAAAAGTTAAAAAAATGTGAAAGAGGTATTGACAATTTTCGTGGACAAATTGCATCTTTTTCGTATTTGAGATAATTTCATAAAATTTATCAAAGTTATCCGGAATATATCAGAGACCAATCGAGCCAAGTTTTGTTCAATTCCAGAAACAACTTTGGAAAAAATAAGGCTTTTTCATTACAGGATATATGGGAGGTAGGCGTGTCCTTGGACCGATTTTCTCTAAACTTGTTTTTTTTTTCTTTCCTACTTATAAAAGCAATGTGTACTAATTTTCATTCTTTTCTGAAAACTCCTTCTATTTTTGGCCATCGTTTATATGAAAGCACGACACTGTGCGGCGTGCAGTTTCGGATCAACAAACCGAATTGCAGTTTTCAATATACTCTAGACGAAGCTAATGTTATCTTCCCACTTTGGCCCGGTGAAAAAATATAGGAATGTGCTAATTGATGAAATATATGGCAACCCTTATGCAACATGTATGCTGTTACTTATTTTGGTTTTTGCATTTCCACTTTCAGTCTCATTGTGAACTTCTTATTGTAAACATTTGATTTGAACTTTATCAATAAACATTATAAGCTCTTTAAAGCGAAATAATCTATTCATCACTAATATCATATGATATGACACAGTGCAGTCAATTCCGATCCGAGGCGTGAAGGTAACTGTCTATGTTTCAGGGACTATGTGCCAAGTAGAGGCGTCTTATTGGAATCCACACATGTTGGGAAATTCTTCAATTTTTCAACCAATTATTAATATTTTACTTATATTTATACATTATTATTATTTTTTAAAATTTGTTTTATTTCCTAAAATACGTATGTACACTATTTGCATATAGTGTACACACTTTGATTTGGCCTATACATTTCTATGCATTTATAGAGTGAACACTTTTGAGTGACAATATTCATGATGCATTTACTGCACAAGGTTTCACTCAAAAGTGTGCGGTCAATTGTTTATGCTGTTGACCGAGCGATCGATCGTTAGCAAACAATATACTATTGTCTGCACAATGCTAATATACACCTATTCCTCATCACTCATCCCATTTCTTATAGATTTTCAAGTCATTTTGGTTTAAAATGTAAAATATTATAAGCATAATTGAATGCAAGGAGATAGAGGTATGGGTGTATTTGAGAAGCGGTAATATTTTTATGACCATTCCAATATTTTAGAACAATAAGCATTCAATGCTTGTTGAGAATAAAATATTGGTCGGTTAGGTCTCTTTTTTCTGGACATTAGCAGCAGCATCTCGATAAGTATTTCTCTGAACATACATATATTATAATATAATACTGGTGTTTTACATACAATAAAATTTGTGTATACGGCTAATTCTAAATTAAAATCTGAACATTTCTTTTATAAAAATCTTAAACAAAAATAAATCACTAGTATTGTAACAACACATGTCCAACACATTAATAACTTGTCTGTTTAATAGTTTGATCTGTCAAAAAATTCTTATTATGTATGTATATTGTGAGCATGGGCAATTGTAGCTGACCGAGTGCCGAATTTCCAACAAATGATTCAGATTTTCACAAATTTCTTAGAATCTCAAGCCCAATTTCCAACTTTAACCACTACTATCTAAAACATATCCTTCATTCAACGGTACCAAGGCAAAGTTCAAAAACAGCTGTGAATACCTCAATTTCACATAAAACTTTCCACCAAATTAATATACAAAGACAACTACACAACACTCAAAACAATTCTATGATTGACATGAATATATAAAACTTTTTATACGATCAAAAAATGGAACATCATAGAAAATGAATGAAAATATGTCATAAAAATATACAAGTAGAGAACAATTTTATATTACTTCGCAGAACGTACAACCAGGGGGAAATTTTCAAAACAAAACTTCAATAACAGAAAAGTATGGTATTATTAAGAACTGGTATATTAAAAAGAACTGTAAAAGACAGGAACGATTATTCCGCAGAAACAATAATTTTAAAAATATTTTACTGAGACATCTGATGCATTAGCAAATTAAAAGTACAAAGTCTTGTTTGGAGTGCGATGTGAGTTTGTGTAAATCCTTTTTTTTATGTATTTGCTTAACTTACAATTTCAACAAAATATTTCATTACGATGGTTTTTTTTATAATAGACAAACGAAATATTTAGTAGAAAGAATTGCATTGTTGATCTCGCCAATGCTTTGGCAGCAAAATGAGGACCACTTTCTAAGTCGGCGAAGCGAATGGGATTCAAAAAGTTGTGAAAAGATAGTTGTAGAGGCACAAAATTATACTGTTCAAATAAATAACAACAAAATCTCATCAAATTCCAAGTGTGTAGAGATTAGTTTATTATCTCTTCGAAACAATATGACGCCTCTATCCTATACCAGCTTTTCAATTAGGTTTGAATTTATATGGTTTCCATACGACACATATAAAAATTTTGTCTGTTTTATATTCCACGTTGGAAAATATGGGCAGCCGTAAATTTATTTACATCTTCCATTACCTGAAAGGGTGGCTAATTTGAGTAAGAGAAACAAGTCAGCTGGAGCCATATCAAATAAATACGGTGGTTGTTCAGCGATATTTACTGAGCTTTTAACCGAAAATTCGTTCGCCATCGTGGAATGGTGCGCTACGCAAAATCTGTGAGTTTTCTTTCCACAAATCTGCCAATATTACCTTGACTTCGGAACAACTTTGGCGGCATTCCGAAGCTTGCTGACTGGTTCGTAACATCATCTCTCATCACCACTTAGAATTCTTTTTATAATTGAAGAGTCAGATTTTATTCTTTTAGGGATTGGCGCTTGTGAAGTAAATATTCAAAAATTACTACTTTGTTGCACCGCTTTTTTATACTAATATTTTACAAAATTAGTATACAATTTTGACAAGTCCAAACTTGAACAAGTGTACAATTGGTCACGCATTATATTATGGTAGATCAAAAACGACAATCGATCGATCCTATTTTACAGTAATGTAACTGTAATACTTTGACATACAAGCCTACAAAGTGGAAGAATTCCAATGAAAATTCTGGCTAGTGTGATTCAGAATTTGAATTTTAGTCGATTGGTATACATTTTATGAAACCGAATCAGTAGAAGCTTACTTACCACCTACGAGGGTCTGTTGTCAAATATGTCGTAGACTATGTACCAGTTTTCCGTGAGATAAGTCTGCGAGATTAAATCGAACTCTTGTCTTACATAATATAACAATTTAGGCTTTTTTCAGTAAAAAAATGCGGTGGTTCCTATCCGTGGCTGTCAATTTAAAAATAAAATGTGCTCTAATTAATCGAACGAACAAAAAGGAATGTAGAAAAATATAAAATAGGCAATTTCTCTAGCGATGGCCAAAGCTCCCGAGCCATGTGCCAGGTGTGTTTAGTATTGTAGACAATGTTCAAACTCATTGCCAGTTAAGTGAGTTTATTTGAAACGCCCCCTTCTCATACATAACATGGTGAAATAATCATGCTTTAGCATTTTTCAATTATTATGCTCAAAATTAGGGCAATATACAACATAAAAAGAGGAGTGGTGTATTCACAATTCTACCAATTGCCAATGTAAAAGTGTACTGAAAAAGTAAATTTTTTCGAAAGTGATTTTCGAGCTTATGATGGAGGGAAAATCAGATCGCCCTTCTCAACTTTGACTTAAATTATTTTTCTTGTCAAATTGCTTAGACTTTGGTATTTGCTTATAAGTATGCTCAAAATATAAGCAGTTCCTTAAACAGTTTATTAGTTGGAACTGCTCTTTACTGAATAAATTAAGAAATTATTGAAGATATGCTAATTAATTTGCTTTTTTCGTGCGAGTATGTTTAGCCCATGTATCGATTAGTTTTTTCCACCTAAACTGATTTCGTCTGGAGGACGATACGTCCTCTCCGCCTATTTATACATGTTATACGTATATATCTATGTCATTGATACAATACAAAGTGTAATACGGTGAAGCAGGCGGGTTTAACCCTAGGCATCTTGAGACAATTAAACTCTCTCTATATTGCTGGTTGCCAAGATAAGCGGCTGGAGAACTTTGTAACGTGAGTAAATCTGTGTCAATTCTAATGAAATAAGACAAATTAAACAAAATCTACACAAAATTAGAATAGATATATCTAAGATTCGTTTGCCCCACTCCTGCAAATATGATGTTAAATTCTGTAATATATTTTTTATTATAACTTTTCAAATGCATATTCGAATCCGCTAAAATATTAAACGCTTAATGGCGGAAGCTGTGCTAAAATTTAATGTGAATTATACCAGATCACATTCTAGTATAAAAGAAATTGCAAACCAAAACTGAAAAATTTCGGTAAAGAGTCTAAGAGTGAGGGTATTGCGCACCTGGTTCATCTTCCTCACTTTCATGCCCTTGTACTAAAAGTCTACATTACTACTTTAATGAAAAATAATGTGTTTCTGCATTACTCCTCTACTTACCTTTCTGAAGCACAGTCGCTAGAATATCTTGCAAATATTTTTGCTTGTCCCGGTATCTTATTAATTAGATACTTTCGCAATAATCTCTTTTTCAAATTTCAATTAACCTTAGTCATCTTTCCGACCTCGTATTCATTTCCGTGTGCAAATACTTCCGCCAAACATCCACAAAACATCGTAAGGGGAAGTGAATTCAAAGTATTCGCAAAGAAATTTTCTTTTGGTACAATCAAAAAAGAATTCTCTCAACTTATGCTCTTGATAAACGTCGTATATAACAAGGTGAACATTTTCCTGCCGACACAAACATTTTTTGTGGCATCTGCACATTTTGCGAAAGGAAAACTTTTTCCTACAAAAGAAAAGAAAAACAAAACAAATCTTGCTATACTAAATTAAAGTTTATATCTGACGTTCAAGAAAACACTATTAACGCTTAAGACAGTTTTCCCCCGTTGGTGCAAAATATGCAAATACTTTATGACATTGTTAAATAAATGAGATTTAAATATACTCGTAAATGCTAAGAACACAAACTAATTTTAAATGATACTAGAAATATTGCGTATCAATGTTCTATGTTTTGTTTTTGCTAACCGCTGCCTTGACAAGGCACATTTCTTTTCTTTTATGGTAAATATTATCTCTATCTGCTTTGGGGGTAAAGTTGTTTTTAGCTACTGCAAGGGAAGCAATTTGAAATACCTTCAGGACTTACAAGGATATTACTTGTTAGGGAGGCACCGACGTCTCAAACTGGGGAATGACTTAAAATATTTGAAGATAATTGAATTTAAAAAGCCACGAGGGTTACACCATAAATATATAAAATATCTCATGCTACAGTGAATAACTTCTAAGTATATGCATTAGAATGGAAATTTGGAGCATTTACATTATGCCGTAGAACTGTTTGTGCCTCCTAGTTAAATCCAAGTATTTACAAAGATTCCATAAACAATGTCAAATACGTAGATAAAAGCGGCTCTGCAAACAAAACACAGTTGCAAGGATATACAGCCATATTCACACTTATTTATACGAGTACAGTTAAAATTTCTGCATTGATAGAAAGGCACGAAACATCTTAAACAAAAATTGAAGAAAACATCTGTTAAAGGCCTGTTTATAGGTATCGGCCAGGCAATTTTGAGTTTATACAAATTTTGCACTAATTAATACAGTGTGGCGCACTAATTGCATTACAGTAAGAAAGTCAAATTACTTTTAACAATGTTTTTTTTTTTTTTTTTTTTTTTTTTTGTGTATAGACAATCCAATTTTATTTCATATAACTGATTGGTTTTGAAGATGATATACCGTAAATGGTCTCCATGCTATTTCACGCATATGCGATACATGGTCAAAAAAATATTCATTGCGCAATCGCTTCAATTATTGTTGTAATTGATTGCTTCAATTTAGTCAAATTCCTTGCTTTCGTTTTCTACATATCTTGCTTGGCATAACCCCACAAAATAAAGTTTGGTGCAATCCGGTCAGGTGACCTTGGGGACCAGCGGAAAGTGGAATTTCTGGATATTAATCTGTTTGGCTATTTTCGTTGGAGCTTTGCCATTACCGGTCTGGGTATGTGTACAGTTGCTTCATCTTACTGGAACCAAATTCTGTTCGAAACCGGATACGTCTTCGGCGCACTTCTGGGTAAAACAAAACCCGATCAACATCTTTAAATAACGGTCCCCAATGTTCCCCGCTTTGTGTTTGCAGCACAATTCGTGCGCCACCCCGTATCTGCAAACTGGCATCAACAGTTTTTACGCTCATAACTGAAAAATCAGTTTTGTAAATAACGTTGATTCGTCGATTGCTTTTTCTGTGTAATCCTACCCTCCATAGCTTGAGTATATGTTTACTTCATTTTTTCATTTATAGCGATAGAAAATGCTTAACTGAGATCCTCTAACGTATTTTTTACTACTAATCATCGTAAAAATTTATATCGATTTAAGTAAGAAATACGGTAGAAATCACATTTCTATTGTGCTCCCAAACGTCCCATATCCATAGACGTAATAAAATGAGTGAAATGGCTACCAATACGATAACTGAACTCACTTCAAAAAATTAAAATTTCTCATACTATTTGTACTATTAATGCGTCAACCAAAATTTATTGATTTTTTTAGAAAAACATCCCTAATTGTGGTCGTAATTGTTGAAGATAGACAAAAAAAAAAAATATATATATATATATGTATTCACTAAAGACGGTCTAAAGCGTTCTGATAATATATAAGAAAGTGGTATTTCTGATATGACCACTTATGTGGTGAAAGGTCGGTTTAACAACCTCTACACCATGGCCTGTACATGGTAGGAATGATCGCAATTGGTCCAGTTGGCAAAAACTTGCTTCAAGGACTAAATCCAGTTTTGGAATACAGAAAAATGGCCTGTTTTTCATTATTCGTGAATTAAAAGTTACGAATGGCTTTCGACAAAGAACCATCCTCAGATCACACACATTTTAAGGGATGACATGACTATTAAAAATTACAAAATATATGACGTCTCAATGGAAAAAGAACAAAGTTGCTATGTTATATATGGGAAGAGGTTATTTTTAACTCATTCACTTCTCTGGTACTGATCTGGTGGTAATTCAATATGTGTTTCAGGAAATTGTACCTCTAAAGTATCGGTATTCGGACAAATTGGTCTGAAACTTACAGTTGCCTGTTCAATACCCATAAAATAGGCAAAACGAAAACTACTGATAAGATTAAGTCGCAATTACAAATCAGTCTGAGAAAACCTATAGTTGGAACCATTTTAAATAGTTTATTCATTTAACTATTTAAAATGGTTCCAACTATAGGTTTTCTCGTTGTTATTTAGAACGTTCAATCATATAACACAAGTGCACGGACACAAAAACCTTGCTCAATTCGAAGCTTATAACAAATGATTCACATGGAAGTATATTTTTGCATTATATATTACTTTGACACCTTGGTGATTAAGCTAACATATCTGGAGATTGATTAAGACGCAAGTTAGTCGAGAGGCCAATCCACCCACAGGGAGCAATAATTTGGCGTGGATTTGGAAATTACCATTTTTAGTCCACAATGCTACTTGAAATGACATTTCGATCAACAGTGAACGTTCCGTAGCCATGATTAGTAATTTTGGTTTTTGATTTCAGCAGGATGTGTGATCAAAAACAGTAATAATTTGCAAAATTTGTTTGGCAGGAAAAGCAACCAGAAAACCGCGCCCTATATGATTCGAGCTTTGTTATAGTATTTATTTCATTCTTGAAAAGAAACATATATTTTAACTATATCATCACAGATAAATGTACTTTTTTACATCTTGCTAATGTGGCTGCATTTTGTTTATACTAAAGAAACAGATAGTAAAATTGCTGTTATAATTCTGCAAAATTAAAATTCAGTTCTTGTTTGGTTCAGTTCTTTTTTCGACAAAGTTTTTCTACTGGTCCGATTATTACCCATTTCGAAATCAACCAACCTATGTCTAAGAAGTATTTCAATGCTAAATTGCCTCCTTTTATCTCAGGCGAATTTACGGATAGACGTCCATGCTTAGAGCGGCATTGATCCTTGTAACAACCACAAATATATACATATATATGTTTTGTGCGGTCTCATATAAACATTTATAGTTTATATATTTAAGTTACAAATGGAATGACACAATTATTACATGTGTATCCAATGCTGTTTAATATAAATAATAACATTTAAATACGGACATATTTATTTAATACTTTTGTATTTGGCAATTCGATTAAATCTATTGCGAAAAATATTTTGTAGTGAATTCATGTAGGTTTCAAGTTTAAAGTTCGTAGTTAAAGTTGGTAGTTTAGTAGAAATGTTAAATAAATTGAAACTGAACTAAGTTTGTCTGGTAAAATTTTAGAAATGCTTTACATAAATTTATAATTTTAAAATACGGGAAACTAAAATTCGTCATTATATCTTCATCATCACTTTGGGTAAAAAATTGCTCCAACATCTTTAAATGACGGTCCCCAAAGACAGTTGACAGTCGACGGTAGCACGATTCGTGCGCTACCCTGTATTAAAGATAATTATGCAAAAATTAATTTGGCCTTTTTCTGACTAACCGTGACGCAATGATTCGTATGCGCTATTGTTGTTTATAGAACCGTGGATTCGAGTCCCGATACAGCCACATTTCTTTCTTCGAGCAATGGTCACATCAATGCTTTAACGAATAATTTGAGTGGTCGAGTAGTCAGCAAGTCTAGTACCAACGTCTCAGACTTACATTCGGTATCGTCATTTAACGGTAGTTCTTATTTAGTCGGGCTGTAAATAGAATGAATGAATGCTAGAAACTACCAAATATCCCATTCATGAAAATTAGAAAAGAAAATTATTATCTTTGGTAATTTGCATGATCCAATTTTTTATGGTTAAAACGTGGCTCATTCTTAATTGACTTATTAAGCCTTTCAACATAATTAATTTTCCAAATGTTGAGTTATTTAGTTATAATTTGTGACCCATTGGCAAATAGTTCGAATCAATTTCTGGCTGGATTATTAACCGTATCGATATATTGCGAGTCGAATAACAATTACGGATTTCAATTACGGATAACAATTACGGAAATCAGGATTTCAGAAGAAGTGTAACTTATTTTTTGCTGGATTATTATGTGAGCTAGTCCCATTAGTGATTGTTATTTTGCTGAAAATCAGAGCTCTCTCTCCAAAGAACTATACTTTGATTCTACACTTGTATGGAAACTATATTAAAATATGAACAAATTCGAACCAGATTTCGCATATAAGTTTATTTTTATAATATAAAATCGTCAGCGATATTTCACAAAAACTTTCATTTGGTCGCGCCATTTCAAATCCAGCCAAAATAACCGGCCTTAACACAACTGAATAATTTGTTGACCCTGTTCACCTTAAGGTTTTCACTGGAGAAATGAAAAGCAATGATGAAGTGTTATTGACATTGACACACAAAAAACCAATCTTTCATGCAAAAATCTACGCTAAATAAAATAATGTGAGGATTTACCATAACAAGTTGCTTTCTTTCTATAGCATCTAATTGGAAACCAAAAATTTTGCTTGCATTAAATTTTCTTGCATTAATGTGAGTATTATTTGACAGAGAATTTTAATTTTGGCCTGCTCTGTTCGGTTCTTCGTTTATTGTTAAAAAAAAAAGAAAAAAAAATAATAATAATAACTTTGTTGGCCCACTTACCTCTTCTGCTCTCCACTAATATTGGGTCCCTGGCCACATCTCGGCCAAAATCTGTTAAAAAACAATGTCAGAGCTTTATCAGAAACCTCAAATCTGTGTCATTTTCGTTAACATTTCTCTGCAAATTGAAATCCTTTCAAATACACGCACGCTTTTGATTGCTGAAAAATCACTTTTAGCCCACCACTGGTTGTAAAGGCGAGCAGCCACAACACAAAAGCAACGGGCAGGCCAAAGGAAAAGTACTCTCGCATGCATTAACAGCAACAGAAATCCCCGAAAATCCATGAAGTATATATAAATATTTAATAAACCCGCAAAAGTGCGATTATATCAAAAAGTTGCGGTGAAGCTGTAAGACGAATATAAAAACTAACAGCGTTCTTACATACATACATGCGCGCTCGAAGAAGCTGAAGTTACAATACTAGCTAGCATCGTATAGAGGAGGGAAGATATGCTTTCAACCCATACGGGTTGTATAAATATGTATAAATATAAACAAAAAGCCTAATATTTGCATACAAGAATTCTGTGAAGGAAAATATAAACAATCACTCGCCTACAGCAAGAGTCTTTATAAGGAATGTTCCGTATAGTGACGAAGTACACAGCAATGTTAACTGTTCACCGTGTTACAACAACGCACAGTAATTTGCATTTGACATTCGACTGACAGTCGATTTTTCGGCCTTTCGTCTTTTTCAAATATATCAAAAGTCGATTTTAATTTTTTTTATATGGAAAGTTGAACAGAATTCTATTATTCGGCTTTCCAAATAGAGGAAACGAAAAATTTGTAAGGTTTTTATAATAAAATGTGCTTTAGTGTCGATCTTTTAATTAAACTTAATACAACTGATTAATAAATATATATGTTTAATATATAAACTAATACTAAAATGTGACTACGAAAATTTAAAAATTTTATTTTTGGCACAAGACAGGATTTTATACCAGTGGAATTACATAAAAATGTTAATGCTAGTTAAATTTGAAATTGAAAGCCGGTTTCGCAGCAGATTGGTTGTCGTCCCAACATGAGAATGCAATCAGAACAAACTGAAATAGCACTAGGAAAAAACTCTTTATCGAATTTCCCAACATACGGATATTAATTTTTCATTACTTGCCAAAAGATAAATGAACTAAAAGCAGCATTTCTACATTCTACGTGGATGGAGAAAACGTCACACAAAAACATAACCCTAGTGCGACTGTGAAAAGGTTAGAATTTACAATTTAAGTCTTTTGAAATTAAATGTATTTCTCCAATAAATGTTTTAGAGTTGTTAAAATTATAGTAGAAAGGTGGAAGATAGGTATCGCTTGGCATGCAACAAAATGTAACATCGAGGATGAGTTAGATTGGCCGTTTCTTCTGGTATTTCCAAAATTTATAGATTTCTCCAAATTTAGTTTTTCCTGTGCAATTTCTCATTGTGGCGTTTCACCAATTTATGTTTTCATCTCTTGTATTGCCCTATAAGTCCTATAAAAAAGACCATTAACTACGTCCCTTCATACGCTTTCCATAAAAATGACGATTAACTATACTTCACATATGCTTCCCATAAAAAAGATCATCTTATACATGTACCTATATATTCTTAGATTCCAATATAATTCATATATTCTTAGATTTCTTTCAATTCCATTCAACTAAATGAAGCACACATCAAGCATTGGATAAAGTTAGGTCTTAGAATTAAAATAGACTCCTTTTCTACACTCCTTCAGGAGTCTCCCATATACTGACTGATAGAAATTAAAATTTTGTTCTGAAATTTCTGTTAAAAACTGAAAGTTGGGCTTAAAGTAATATTTAAGAGGAATACAGCAGATGATTGTCATAACAAAATCGAGGGGGTACCTTGGTGGAAATAGTATCAATACTTTTCTAAAAATCTCTGAAGCTGTCCACTTCAGTCCAATTTTAAGAATTGATATCTTACAACTCTAGACGCTAATTAATATTATTTCTGTGTATTGACTCCGCTGCAAAATCTTTTATATTTTACAAAAATATGCATTTTAAAGATCAGGCAACAAAAAACGTCTAAAAGTCGAAAACAAAAGTCGACTTCGACTTTTTCACAACGCAAAGATCGATTTCCACTTTTTCGATTTTTCCTACAAATAGTCAATTAGCCTTAGATATAAAAAAAAAATAGTAAACCATGTGAAATATTTTGTTGGTTCGGCTCCGCGGCTCATTACACTTTTGAACTACTGTTTCGGTTAATGAAATGGTTTACTAGCCCAATCGAACCGCGATTATACTTTGTTTAGAATATGTATGAAATTAAAGCTCGATTTGTTTGGCTAGTAGCTCCAACTTTATTACTGAGAAAACTGTTTGGAATGTAGGCTTTGTATTTCAAAATCAGATTGTGGTAAACAAATTTTTCCACAACTTCACCTTTTTACTGAATTTATAACTGAAATTAATATACTACTTACTGTTACATAGAGCTTAGTGCACAGATTCCTGTTGCAGCGTGACATGTTCCTGACGCGCCCACTTATTTGGCAATTGTTTGGCGAATCTTCTTCCTCCACATTATGGACCGCAGGCGGCACTAGGGCCAACACGAGGGACTGAACCCGGCTGTGAAATAAAGAGCGGTTTAATGAAGATTACGCAATTTTCTTAACTTTTTTCAGTGCTTGAGAGGGCTGCAGTAACATTTCGACATGATTATCACGCTTTTGTTCAAGACCAAACCGGTGGTGATCCCTACAGATTTTGGTGTTGCCATCTTCATAAGTACTATGAAGAGATCGCAACATAGACTATCGTACAGTCTAAGGATTTTTTGGTGAAAAAGACTTTTGCTTATCTGGACTGATAACTTCGTTTGGTTCGAAATTATTTCCCAAAAGCGTATCAGCTTAGTAAACACACCGTATTCAAGGCTGGCTCCAAATAGGTTTTACAGCTGTATACTTGATGAAAACAAGTTTTTTCGTAAGTCTTCTACAGGATTTGTCGCAGTCTGAATATCTAGTGAGTTATTAATGTACTAGTTTTAATGCTATACTGATTAACTCTAATCTAGTTCGATATAACAGCCTTTAGCTTTTCATATAACACATTCAAGATGATCTTATACATAACGAGTATTATGTAGTAGATGGTACAAACAGCTGAATATAATAAGCTTGGATTTCACTTCTAAAAAAGGAACTTTCCAGATAGAAAAATGCTCTTATTTTATATTTTCGCGAAAGTCTGACGACTCTCTCTCTCATCTTCTCGCATCAAGTCATATAACACTATTCTAAAGAACATGAAAAAATTTTGCTTATAAAGTGGTAGATTCAACAATCTGAGTCGCAAAAAAAAAAACCATCCAAAACTTTAACTTCTCTGAAAATAAAAGAAAAGTGGTTCGTTACCATTACCATCAGAGTGTGAGTTATAATTTTGCACAGTGCGATTATCACTCACTTGTCGATTATAGCAATGCAGACCCATTCATATATTTGGAGCTATTGGCAAAACACTGTGCCATAAATTCGAATACGAAAAGAAATACATTGTAACGAATGAAGTAATGCGACAACAACTTTGTCAAAAAAAGGATTTCAAGAACAATCCATGTAAAACATGACTTGCTTTCTTTTGCAGTCAGGATGTGTATGTCACATATAGCCCTTCATGTTCGCTCTCCCATTACCTTTCTCCCCTTGACATACAGACAGGTATGCTTAAAGAACGTTACGCGAAAGGCACAAAAATATTATACAAAAATGATTTTAAATTATGCAAATGTTGAGGGATTAAATTAAACGCGACATTGTGTATACTCCTTTTGGGTCCTTTCGCTCGACACCGGTTATCGTTACGTTTTGTTTGCTAAAAAGTCTTAATGCAGTCACTTTGAGTCTCTCCGGCAGCACTGAGGTGTACAAATCAGTATCCTTATACATTATACAAGTGACTGTATTTGTGTGTGGGAGTTTTGCGGGAGCCAAAACCATCAGTAGTCAACCAACCACTTAGTCATTGAGTCAATCACCCAAACACGCAGACACAGCGGCACAAGGGTACAAAAGGACAAAGGCAGACAAGGCAAAATCAGATTCGACAGATGAAAAGAGGGAATGAAGAGACAGCCGCATTTCTCTATTCAATGCAAACGGTTTGTTGTGAAACTTTTGGCATTTGAAATTCGCTGTGACGGTGCCGTCATTTGTGTGTGGCAGAAAAAGAAAAATAAAAAATACCGGCCCGGTAGGTAATAAATAGATAAAAAGGTGTGACTTTCTTTAATTGAATTAATTCAAAATAATTTATGTACAGTTTTTATACAAAGCCAAGAGCCAACGACAATTGCCATCGCCGCCGGGACTGACGCCGAGTCAATCTAACCCCACCTTGAAGCTTGTCAGACTTTTGTTTCTGTGCCCTTAATACCTCAACAGATAATCAGCATAAAATTTATGTAAAGTTATGCTAATGGGGAAAAGATTTCCTTCATAGCATTTCGTGCTGGAAAATGTTTTAATTTTTGATATATAAGGAAGAACATAGTGGTGTAACAAAAAATCAATCCCACGCAGAGGTTGCACGCTGTCATCTTAATAAAGTTTGTGTATTGCGGTTTGATTTAATGGAATATTAACGATATGTAAAGAGTGTGAGATTAATATGTAATGTGTGAATATATATTAAAATTATTAATAATAGACAGATTGTGCTTGTCGTGTGAACAAATTAACTACTAGTAATGATACGGTAAGTGGTATTCTAAGGACATGTTTATTTGGTTCACAAATTGCATCCTCCGGTTTGCTTTCTAGCGGTTATGAATGCTGTGCTTTGATTTCGTTAAACATTGCCAGTTTGACAACCCACTTTCTTATCAATTTCGGTAATATTGAGTTTCAGTACAAGCAGATATGAATTGGAAGCTTATTATTTAAAGCCTAGTGAATATTGCTATAACGTGTTATCCTTATGATGCACAATTTTTTGCGGACCCAATGACTCCGTATCATTTGTCATAGCAATTGATAGGTTTATGATCGGCCGTGTCATGATGGTTAGAACACGCGACAATCATGCATATATAACTATATATATATATAGTTATATATATATATATAACCTATATAACTTGATATCATTATTTGAGTGGCTGTTACCTCGATGTATCTGACGAACGCTGCGAATAGGCGGGTAATCAACAAGTCCAACAAATGATTCTCAAACCGACCCATTGAGTGGGTGTAAAAATAGAATGTGTGTAAGCTTATTGAATGTGAGAAGCTCACTCACATCTTACTCCTGGGATACAAAGAATTTGTTTATGTTACTACTTTTACAGTGAGCATATTTAAAAATACTTTGTTTATGGCGAACACTTTCTTTGTACTCTAAACAAATTTTGATACAATTTTCCGCGTTTACAGCAAACAGCAAGTCTGAACGAAAATCTCAAGTAGAAAATAATTTTACAAAGTGTGGATAGGCTCTTTAAATTTCACTCGGATGATGTAGAATTTAAAATATGATAATTTCGATAACTTTGGCGATGGGAAAGTAAGGGTCGCTATCAAAAGGATACATTGAATTTGAGATCACGCTAATCAAAGTTTGGACATCAATGAGCTAGCACTTTTCTGAAATACCATATCCATATCCATATTCTATAAAATGACTATTTACAAGTTATTTGTCAAGGTTGCCAAAAAGTATTTTGTGTTAGGAATTTATTGTTTTTTTCCCCCCACATGAATATTTAATCAAAGTAAGTACATGTTTTAAAACACTTTAGAAACATTTTCGATTCATTGAAAAACTTTACAAGGGGTATAACTCGGCTCGGATACGCTTTAAGAAGAACTTGTTAAAAAAATGCACTTGCATTTCTTCTTTGTTGCGGGTATGAGAAGAGTACCGGTATTGAGGAAGCTGGAGTCAGCGTTGTTAATGGCATTTGTCGGCATTTGGTTTGGGTGTAAAAAGGAGGCGTTACTGATCATATAATAAAAGCTCTCACCTTGAGGTAAATGTTTTTTCTCGAGAAACTCAAATGTTATTTAGTAGTCGTCAAAGCAACAGAAAAATGGTATATCATAAAAGTTCTGAAATTCCGATTTTGTACGATGTTCCATAATATGATGTACTTTGACCTTTAGATTAAGCATATCAATAATACAAAAATATAGCTTTTTATATATGCCGATGTCCCTTTTATAATTTTAGCCACACATACATTTACATACATTTACTGGCTGTAACCAGATATAACGTTTCGATTTTATCAAAATCTCTAAAAATTCATCTGCTCATGCTAAACTCAACAAAAACAACATTACTGAGATTCCAGCAAATGTGAGAACAATTATTATTTATATGGGAAACAATAAGATTTATGAATCCCATAACGTCAAAAATCTTGGTATCGACTTTAGCCATAACAAGTTGTGATGAACATCTCACGACTTGTTATGGCTAAAGCAAAATTAAATCGAAAATGTTATCCGGAATAAGTTAAGGGTTATCCATTTAATGATTTCAAAACCGCCGGTCTGGCAAGGCTATCATCTGAAGTGTTATTTATTTAGTGAAAGATTTGGCATTTACGAATATTGATCGGTTAACACCCGAAGAACGCGTAAAAATAGTTACTACTGCTAATTGTTACTACAAAAGTGATTCAACCGTGATTCAACAAGACCGATTTCGGCTTTATTGAATTTGAAGTTTCTTTAAATCGTAATTTAATGTTTTGGCGACGTCGATTTGCCACCAAGATCATGCGATTTGATCCCGTTAGCCTTTTTTTTTTTGAGGCTACGTCAAAGAACGAGTTTACATGAACAATCCCCAAACGTACCGCCCGAAATGTGCGAAAAAGTGGTCGAAAACTACCTCGAAAAGATCCACTGCTGCAACTAATCTAGAGGAGGTCACATTGTATTTCATAATGGCAGGGTCCGACCATTATAGCAAAATAAATGTTTAATCGAAATCATAGCTCATCACAAGTGAAAGGTTTACGTAAGCAGTTAATTTTTATTAATAATTACCAAACTTCGAGGAGAATGGGGTCAAATACTTGCCATATAGGCACGAGACAAAGTCTACAATGGATTCTAAAGTGGAACAATATCTAGAACAAACGAACAAAGTAATGTGTTTGCTGCTCTGAATGAGTGCAATTAACTACATTAAAGCTTAAGAAATATGGAAGACTTACGAATCAAACGTAAATACATATTTACTGGAAATTTTGGAATTAAAGAGTTTTCCAAATAGGGCTGACCAATGTTAAGACAAGTTGTGTCTGATATCAAAAAAACCCCCACAAAAATTTTCGTTTTGCACCATATGTAAGCAATGTGTAAAAGGCACCATTTATGTTCAGTTTAGGGGACCCAAGGCAATTAACACGAAGTAAAAGAAAGAAGCTTTACTTTAACATTATCATATTCTAGTATTGCGTTTAAAATCCTAAACGTTAAATGCTTATTTGGAAATATGTCAGATAGTCCAGAAACCTGGTCCTTCTTAAGAAGTTGTCATCGCCTTCGCCTGAGCCTCTTATTAAGTTTATGTGATGGATCACGTCTCAGAGAGCAATATTTTCCAAAGAATGCTATCACTATATTTTGATTGATTTGTCTACGCCGATTTCGGTATACATCATGCTCATGCTTCATGTTTCGAAGAGGTCTTATAATTTAAGAAATATTATTCTTAAAACACTGATTCAAAACTGATTTGCACGCATGTGTCATGAAACATGATAGCAAGACCGATAGGATTAGTGTATGGGACAGTTGGATTCCCATCAAAGAAAGGTCCTTGTCATTAAAGTGCTAAATATGGCGACATAATAATTGCTATTGCCAACAAAATGTAGCGCTACTTTGGGAAAATATTCTTAAGTTTTTCAAATTGCTATGGCCACTTACTTATCAAGGAATTGACATACTTAAACGAGATTAAAAATCTTTTATAAAAGTAAAACTCCCTTCAGCTTATGCGTCAAATCTGTACCGCACCATACACCAAACGGAATAGCCATGGTGAATAAAACCCGCCCATACAAGTGCTGCAAACGACATAAGAAAACTAGATTAGGAATTTGCGCTATAGATCGCAGGAAGCGCAGGAGGACAATGCAGATCCAGTAAGAAAAAACTTTCCCAGACTAAGACTGGACCAAGATATGAAATAATGGAGATTTCCAGTATCTTTCCAACAATAACTTAAAGTTGCATATGACGGTATTTACATAGTTCCTTGGGGGGCCGGCTTAAATAGCTTCTGCGGGATTGTCTTAATTCCTAAGAAGATACTACTTCTCACTGCAGTTAATATGTAATATAAGTATGAGAAGAAAGCCTTTTTGCCGAACTCATTTAGCAGGGGATTATTCAATATGTCGTCCACGTCACTAAGGCCCGGAAGTATCACAAGTGGAACTAATTGGCTCGTTATGAAACACTTAAAACGACTACGAGTGTGTTCTAAAAATAAGGTAAATTTCCAAATTTCGCGGGCTACATACATTCAACTTTTTATTATTATTATTTTTTTTTCATGTTAGTACACTCGTCTCGAAGATATGTACTGCCTAATGATTTGTAATTGTCCCACGGTGAGAGTTAATTTGCCCCGCCAAGGATAAAGCCGGCTATGGAAAATGTACAATTTTCCATACAGCTGCATGCAGTGTAAATTACTAGCTGCGAAGGGGAATCATGCCAGTCCGTGTATATATAAAAATTGAATGTTTAAATGTTTTTAGTAGTAGTTTATTTTGGAGAAAAGTGGCAACCTTATAGGACATACATAGTTCCAAGGCGCCACATTATTTTGTGTTTTTGTTTGAGCCATCAAATTAAGCGATCTCAGTGAATTTGTAAACATGGAAAAAATTGGTCATCGTTGCGTAATTCAAAATGTTCATTTGAAAGGTCTCAGTCCAAACAATCCAATTAAAACCGAACCAAGAAGAAGAAAATCCATAATTTTGGTATTGTTCAAATAGTTCAGTGGATATCACAAATGTAGGTGGATCAATTACACATAAGAAAGGAGCATTTATAACATGCCTACTTATCTTGCGACGAAAGTGTAGTTTGTCCATAATATAGTAGAAACTAGCTCGAGTGAACATGCTCAGACGTAAGAAAAGATAATTTTTTAACATTAATAATCTTACGGAGTGAACAGCTCTGTACGACTTATAAGAATGAACATTTTTTTTTTCACTTATGTAGTAGCAAATATTTTTGTCATTATGATGATATCTGTGGTCACAACCCGTAACAGCCTAAATCGAGTTGAGTTGAATTGAGTTATTAGCACCATCGTATTCAGCGTATCTAAATTTATTTGCTCTAAATTTTTCATGTTTGTATCTCTTCTAGGAAGGCAATTAATCCTAAAAAACCTAATAGCTTAAGTTATTTTTCTAAATGACTGTTTTGGCATAACTGCCTATGTCAATTTAGGATTACAACAAATATAAACATTATTTTATCATCATGGCCTAAATCAACTTAAGTCGTTAATCCAAAAAAATAAAGAAACAATTTTATTTTCCTAACTTGAGTTAAGCTCTTATTCCGAATTACAATTTCGTTTTTTGATAAACATAAATTGAGTTAAGGTCTTTCTCCAAACTTAAAGTTTTTTATTTAATCTGGAATAATAGCCTAACTCAACTTGAACTTTTTGATTTCCTTTCGTTCAACAATTCATAAGAGTCTAAGTATCTTTTTCGATAATATCTTTTGACTGCGAGAATAAACAACTATTTTTTGTTAACAACTAAGAAAAGAAATTCGTTTCCTTGGAATCTGTAGCAAAGTTTTCCAAAAAAAATCTTCTCCTGATTTTCAGTGAAGATTCTAAACTTTAAAGTCCTGTACTGAAAATATTGAAAAACAGACTTAGGCTGTTACGGGTTGAGACCGCAGATATATCAAGAAGCAAGAGTGAAACTAGAAGCAATCAGAATTCCAAAAAATTAAGAAACTATTGTCCAAGTGCTTTTGTGAAAAGCGCTCCAATCGGCTAATTGAAACCGAAGACAAACCAATAACGCTATCAACTCAAAAGAAATTCGTCAGAATTCTAGCCAGTGATAGATGGATGCAGATATTCAAAGTTTAGTATTGTATTCGTCATCTTAAGATTGTAGGAGAAAAATTATCTACTCAGCCGGATTTAGTAGACCCATTCATTACAAAACTTTTTGACAAAATGCTCCAATTAAATTTGTTGTAAAATCAAATCTGTAATGCGGATGAAACATCGTTATTCTGGCATCTGGAATAAAATGAAATCCTAGCGAAATAAATGCATCCAAGGTAGCAAACATTCATCACATTTTGCGATGGGAAGTGGTGGAAAACTGCATGATTACCAAGGAAACTAACATAGGGTTGTCATTGCAGGGAAGCATTATTTTATGATGCCTCTTCTCTACATATTTATGAGTGATGCAGGTTGATATTTTTCCTTATCTTTGATTGCTATTTTTCCTTATTCAAAAGAATTACTTTTTGTTCCAGAAAATGTTTCTTCAGATAACGTGGCCACAAAAACGTTCTATTGAAAAGTATTTCCTCAATATAAATAATTTCAGTAAAATTTTGTTTGAAAAATCATTCGTAAGCATTATTGTTATTACCAAATCGGCATGCAGATTCTGCAAAAACAGTAGATAGGAATAATATTAGGTAGCATCAAAGCTTATACACCCAATATCGTTAACTACAGTCCACAATACTATGGACGGACATTCGACTTTTATGGCGATAGGAGTAGAATAAAGGAAATTAAAAAGAAGTTACTGAAAATGATTCCTTATGGTAAACAATAACTTCTGATTGGAACGGATTACACAGATCCTGTCAGATCCTTACTCAGAATTTACAAAACGCTCAGAGTATTAGTTTCAGTAGTGTTTCACTCAATAAGAGTGTGTTCAACTTCATACTCGATAAATTTCATTCAAATAAAATCGCGATTTATTGCCTTTAAAACTATTGTTATTCCACCAAATTTTCTTTAAAATTGAAACTCTTTCCCTACTTTTCCTCAACGCTCCTCCGTTCACCCATACTAAAGCATTTGAGAAGACTTTCGCATAAAACAGAAATACGAACACCTTTACGGCATTTAATTCATGTTTTAAACATACCTCCACTGTGCATTACAATAATGAATAATGTAATTAAATTAAATACCAACATAACAAAAAAAAAAAGCAAACAAACTAATACACACTTGGCACAACCACTAATTCATAATGCACACGTGTATGCCCACTTTGTGTAAGTGTTTGCAGTGTGCAAATACCACTCATACATACGCTTAGTCAAAAGCGAACACTTGTGTAAGAGTTACATGTAGTAGTGGTAGGCTCACTTAAAATAATTAACTTTATTGCTAAAAACTTGCCAACACTTAACTCTTTCATTTGCATTAAGAGAATAAAAGCAGGGAGGGAGAAAGACATGGGAGACATTTCGATTTGGCTTCCAGGTTGATATTGCTTGGTCCAAATGGATTTATCCGCACCACCACCACCACTTATGATATCCTCATATAATAACAATGATGATGATCGTCATCATCGTCATTATTATCACATTCATATTCATAACGAGGCAATGACTACGATGATGGTTTACTGCTTAACCGAAAAGTTATAATGGCTCTTAAAACTGACATTTATAAGCTTTTAACATATATTTATACTGTAGTATATCCTTTCGAAATCAACATTTTGTATGTATGTGTGCACGTATGAGTGAGTGTGTGTGTAGTCATGCAATAGTTGGAACGAAAGTAAAGGCTTATGACCTATAACAACTATATGTACGGTTACAGTATAATATAATAAAATGTAGAATGTGACAATAAACTTATTTATGTAGATGCGTACTTTATATGTTTTCAAATGACTATTGTACGGATGTGTAGATAGTTTGGGTACATTTTGGGTGCTGTAGGTGCATATATAGAAAAAGCTTGAAAACGAATTTCCACTACTCATCTTGAATGGGGAGTTTAGAATTTCTATTGTACTTTTCTAGTTGTACTTTTTGATGGGACGTTGTTATTACAACACGTTTGCAATCCTCAAAAGTGTGAAGAAGAGAAAGCTAAAATTGTTGACGTCATTCCAGTATTACGAAAAAATACAGTAACTTACCTCTAGTGCACAATGTGACTATTTTTCTTAATAGATTAAATGATCAATCCCAATCCGATCAAATTTTTGCGAAATTCTAAGCCTCATAAAGTAAAAAATGTCAAATACATGATTTGACAGCTATTATTTCCTTCAACGCGGTTTTTGTCATCATCTTCTACTAATTCTATCACGTAAAGTACTGAATATTCATTTGCTTTATTGGAGAACATTTATCCATTCGCTCAAACATGAACTAGTCAAGGTAATCACTTTATTTTGAAAGTCTCTTCTATACTAATGTCGACTTAAAGCTCTTATTTTTTAAAAGATCAACACACTGCACCTAAGGAATACACTAAATTCGTTATTTTGTTCATAAAACTAGGTCATTCCCAATTGAAAATAAAAACAAATTAATTAAACATCTGCATTTCCATATCTACTTAGAATTGTGAATAAAACGATCAAAAATGAGGATTTCCAATTAATATTGACTTTAATTTAAAATGTTCTAAGTATTATAATTTTCAAAAATGAATGTGGTCTCTGTTAACGAGTTTGACCGAATTTAGTTCAACTGTTTAAATAAAAAGAAGATAGGAATAAAAAATTACCTCGCATCCCACTCATGAGATGTGGGAGTGTTCCTTACATTCAGTGAGCTTATTCGCACTGTACTTTTTAGACTCAGTCAAACAGGACTTACGACTTAAAGATGACTGCGAATGTCACAGCTTGAGAACCATTTACTATAAATGTGTTTGAGAACTTTTTATCTGATAATGAATGAAGTTCATCCCACAATGAGGTTATAAAGGGTGTCCGAACAAAAACGTAAGATTTAAATTTGGCGCCATTCAAAGTGTCATCGTTTGACATTTGAATAATTGTTATTGTTTGCTAGTATGAGGTACGAGATTACACGAATGAACAACGCATTCTCATTGTGAAATTGTTTTTTTTAGAAATGAAGAATTGGAATTGAAAATTTTAAATTCTCATCTCAGCTGATCCCTTATTGATATAAACCGAAAATTCTTAATCGCAACTTCTTTAAATATTGTATAGAAATTCTAATTTTCAGTTGGTGTTGAGTCGGGATCGTCTCAATTATTATTTTAATGGATTGTTTCAATACAGTCAAATTCCTTGCTTTCATTTTGTACACCTCTTGCTTGACATAACCACATAAAAAAAAGTCTGGTGCAGTCAGGTCAGGTGACTTTGGTGGCCAGCGCACCAGATATTAATTTGTTTGGGATTTCTCGTTGGACCTCAACCATGACTGGTCTGGTTATGTATCTAGTTGCTCCATCTTGCTGGAACTAAATGCTGTTGAAACGGATACGTCTTCGGTGCAGTTTAAAAAAGCTTCTTCGACAAGTCTTAATAACGGTCCCCATTGAACCCCGTTTTGTGTTTGTAGCACGAGTCCTGTTTCACCATGTGTTATAAATACATTTCATTATTGCAAAAGTAGGGTAATATTACGTTCAAAACAAGGATGAAATAAAAAAAAACCGTTTCTTGCGTACTTATATTACGATGGGAATACAAATTTGGCTCTAATATGTGTCACAAAAGTGTGTTTTTCCATTGATCACATCGATATCCGGCACACAGACCATGATACATACAATGACATAATACCATCTATTTATACCATTTGTACTATTTTCCTAATTTACAGGACTACATCACTAGTATTATTAAATGGGGGCAGAGATAGATGATGTCATCCATCACTCCAAGGTTATAGTTGTCAATGCTCACACACCGTCACAAAAGCGCATGCTCGTTCGTGAAATAGCCTCCTTGTCAATGTTTGAGAAGGCTGTAGAAACATTTTGCAGTTTTTGCCAATGATGTATTTGTTGCCAATATAAGCAAGAAGCTTATGGACCTTACTTAATATGGTGCAAGTGGTGTTTATTGCAATCATCCCCAGAAGCAGAAGCATCAAAGCCTACTTTGATGCAAAATGCGCCATTACAATTTTTGGCTATATTTACCCAGTACTTCTCGTCAATAACTATCGTTTTACATAAACGTATTAGCTTCGCAGAAGCACCAAACTCGGCCACAACTTTATTCAAATTTTGCTGTATCGAGCTGTTAAAGGCTGCTTTATAGTTGACGAAAAGATGTTAGATGACAATCTACATTTTGAGGCTTCAAGGTGTTTTTGTTTTGTTTCCTCGTTTCAGAATTTTTATCGAAGAATTAAATTTTTACAGAAAATTCCAAATCCCTCCTGTTTGAGAGTTTTTATCGGAGTATTAATTTTTATAGAAAATTCCAAACAATTTTATGTGCAATTGATAGATTTACGAAAATATATTTATTAAAAATTATCAATGTCGAAACATGTTGAAGACCGAAAGTGGTCCAGTGGTATCTATTCTTATGAGTAAATACATTAGAAAGCAATTCTCAATTTATATCGTATCTTAGCATTCAGTCTTGTTTTTCAACCACTACATGATTTATACCTCGCTGCCAGATAAAAAACATAAAATATTTTCCCACCTTTGGAGTTTTTTTTAATTAATGTCATCAACAGGGGAATAGAGAAAGTTCAAAGTTGGGTCCTCTGATAGTTATTCACATTGGAGTAACCAGACCCCTCTGCAGAATTTCCCAAACAGCTCACGACTTCCGACCTTCGGGCAAGTATTCCCTGGTAATGGCATCAGACATCCGTTTGATCGTAGCTAATGTGAGAAGGCGATTGGTTGAGAAACCTGAATGGCATGATAAGGTAACTTCTGTTACTGAAACTCAACTCACCAGCTTAGTGGTCGTTAGTAGCCCCACTGCATCCAATAGTGGCCAGATAAGCCGCACATCTTAAAAAAATTTTATCATAAAAATTTTGATGACATTCGCAAACGTCATAAGGACCATGATTAAAGGATATGCACCTGGAACGTCCGCACACTTTACAGAGAAGGTGTCTCTATCCTACTAGGAAATGTCCTCGATAGATATAAAGCTGACATTACCGCCATCCAGGAGATGCAATGGACAGGACAAGGATGTACTCGGCGTAAAAACTGTGACATTTGCTATGGCTGCCACGCAGAAAGACATGAATTCGAATGTGGATTTGTTGTGGGAAAGAGACTGAGACACCTTGTCTCGCGGTTTAACCCTTTAACTGACCGTATAGCCACTATCCGCACCAAAGTGAAATATTTTTTTATCTCGTTGATCTGTGCACATGCCCCGACGAAAGAGAAAGACGAGGAGACCAAGCACACATTTTATAAGTGGCAAGAAGAAGCATATGACCACTGCCCTGGCCACGACATCAAAATTGTTCTGGGGGATTTTAATGCCAAAGTAAAACGGGAAGATGTTCTTGGTCCAACAGTCGGAAAATTCAGTCTACAGGTTAACACCTCCGAAAACGGTTTCAGACTGGTTTCGCTCACGGCTGCACGTAATATGGTAGTAAGTATGGTAGTAAGTGGAACCAGATTCTCGCATGAAGACATCCACAAAACAACGTGGTTACCTCCTGATCATAATACGAGCAATCAAATTGATCATGTGGTAATAGACGGAAGGCATGCTTCTAGTGTCATGGACGTGCGTGTGTTTCGTGGTGCTAATATTGACTCGGATCAGTAACTGGTTGCAGCTAAGGTACGCACGAGATTGAGCAGAACGAAAAATGTTCGTAACCTGGCACAAGGGAAGCTCGACGTCGCTAGGTTGCACACCCCTAAGATAGCCACAAAACTCTCACACTCCTGATGTTCCTGACGCACAGTGACAACATATTGCGCATTCTGTGACAACTGCTGCAAAAACCATACTTGGGTATGTGAAACGGCGCTCAGACATGCCCTGGTACGACGAAGAATGTTGCATAGTGTCTGAGGAAAAGGATGCTGCATACAGGGCAAAGTTGCGGCCAATTGTAAAGCGTGCAATTAGGGAAGTATACAAGGAGAAGAGAGGCGCACCAACCCTTTGGTGGAAGAAGCGGTTGTAGAAAGAGCGCAAGAGTGAGGAAATAGGAAGGTACAGGAATAGAGGTGAAGACCGAAAATTCCACCAAAAGATAAGAAGTACAGGGTATGGAACAGGGCTCCCGTTCTGTAAGGATAGTGAGTGAAAGTTGATCACAGGTACGCAGAATCTGCTGCAACTATGAGAAGAGCATTTTTATAAACTCTTAGTTCAGGATGGCAGCGCGAGTGAGGAAATCGCTCCAATTATCGACGATGGCATAAATTGTGCAGCTCCGAGCCAATCAAAGATCAGAATAGTAGTATTGCCAATTAGGAACAACAAAGCTCCGAGCGCTGATGGCCTGTCAGCAGAGCTGTTTAAAACTGGTGGCGATGAGCTGATAAACAGCTTGCATCAGCTCCTAAATATGGCTTGGTTTGTGGAAAACATGCCCGATGATTGGAATTTGAGTGAAGCGATCCAAGTGTTTGTAAAACTACCGCAGTACCAGTCTTTTACACATTGCCTATAAGGTCCTGTCGAGTGTGGTATGTGATAGACTAATGCCGTTTCTAACGGATACGATTTGAACTTGTCAGTGTGGTATTTAGACCTGGTAAATCAACAACTGACGAGATATTCACACTACGACAAATTCTGAAGAAGACCCAAGAAAAACAGATCGACACATACTATCTTTTCGTCCATTATAAAGCTGCTTTCGCTAGCCCGATACGGCAAACACTGTATGAGGTCAAGTCTTGGTTTGGAATTCCTGCGAAGCTTATACGTCTTTGTGGGATGACGCTGACTGACATGAAGTCTTCAGTAAAGATAGGCAAAGATCTAGGCGAGCCTTTTTACACCGAACGATGATTTAGGCAGAGCGACAATCTATCGTGCCACCTCTTCAATATACTGTTGGAGATGGTTATGAGGAAAGCTGCAGTTAACACGACTGGTACCATCTTCAATAAAAGCCATAATTTACTCGCATATGCAGATGAAATAGACATTATTTGGCGAAAGCTGCGAGATGTTACTGCAGCTTTGACGCAAACGGATGAATCAGCACTGGCAGTTTTCCGGAGGAAAATACTCCGGAAAATACATGGACCCACCGTTAAGGGAGAGTACCAACGTCGCATGAACAATGGGCTATATGCCGACATTGACGTGGTCAAACGTGTTAATATACAGCGATTGCGTTGGTTGGGTCATGCTCCGGCACGAAAAGTTTTCGAAAACGAACTCGATGGACGGCACGGAAGAGAGCGACAGAAACTCCGTTGGAAGAAACAAGCTTTTGAAATACTGTCGAAGCTTAGTGTGGCGAATTGCAGGAGAAGCGCAGAAGATCGAAGCGCTTGGAATTATTTTCTACGGGCGGCGTATAATATATAAGGATGTCTGTTCCAGTTGCCACATAAGAAGAAGAATGTCATCAACAAGTAATCAGTAGCGAATCTGTTATAACGTTGCACGTGTATCATATCATTACCATAAATAAGAAACAACTATAATAATGAGCTTAGTTTATCTACACATACACATGACTCAGGCTAATAAACGTCGTTAGAACCACAGCTATTATACATAGTACTAGCTTCATGCTGTGCGATCTAATTATACCTATAAATACTGTTGCATTCTTTGCCTTTGAAAATAGCTTCTTCTTGCGTGCAGATTCTTACAAAATAATGTGCATTTTGAAATCATCCCCCAAGGACGACTTTGCCATCAAAATCTCGTATCTTATTCAAATAATTGATAGACTGTTTTGAATTAGGTTTCCAAAAGGCAACAGATTTGAAACCAAAAAATATGCTAATTCATGAGAATAATGGAATTCTGACAAAAAGGCAGCAAAACAATCAGTACTTATGTTCAATGCGACCAAGCGACTATCGCACATTTCATTTGTTTCTAGAATAAGAACAAATAGATTCGGGTTTTTTAAAACACGCTCTGTTCATACATCCATCCAGTCCTTACGAATAGCGCGCAAAAAAGTTGCGCTTTTTATACTCCAACTTAAAAGTATATTTGCAATAAGCCGACCTGTAAAAAACGGCTTGCAGCTGCTTTGGTTGGATATTATAACTTGTGAATCTATTACACTCAAACTCATGCATCGACGCACAGTAGTTTTTGTGTTTGATAATTTAATTGGTGACTGCAAGTCTATGGTCTAAATTGCTACCGCTAGAGTAGTCTACTAAAAAATATAAAATTAAATAATCTATATAAATAAAAATCAAATGCCGTCCGTTGGTAAGGGCATCAGTTGAGAACGGCTGGACCGAATTGAATAATTTTTTTTTTAGAATGTTCGTCGTAGTCCAACTTATGTTTTTATGGAAAGAAAAATTTACCACGCCCACTTTTTTCGATTTATTTAAAATTGTAAAACGACTACACCGATTTGGCTAATTCTTTTTTTTAAATGTTTGTAGTAAATGTTTCCAGTGCTGCTACAAATATGGGTGAGATTGGACAAAGGGGCGTGGTACCTCCCGTACAAACCACAAATTAAAAATCCATTATCTATGCTCCTGCTAACGGTATTTGAACAAAACTTGGTATATAAGTTTGGTGTAAATATTGTAACTTCTGCTGCAAATATGGGCGGGATTGGACGAAGGGACGTGGTACCCCCCATACAAACCACAAATTAAAAATCCATTATTTCTGCTCCTGCTAA
>JAHXMU010000683.1:3023861-3077809 GCA_019455685.1 Philornis downsi | reverse complement strand
GCTCCTGCTAACGGTATTTGAACAAAATTTGGTATATAAGTTTGGTGCACATATTGTTAGTTCTGCTGCAAATATGGGCGGGATTGAACAAATAGGCGTGGTACCACCCGAAGAAATCAAAAATTAAAAAAAACATTATTTCTGATCCTGTTATAGTAAAAATTTAAGTTTTTCATATACTGACTTCATTTCACTTCTCATTTTTCTATGTATGATAAACTTTTAGGAGAAACTCAAACACCTAACTTTGTCAATCATGCTACCTTCTTTTCACTTCTCAATTTTTTTTACTTAGCCTAAGCTTAAACTTTAAAAAGTTTCTAATTAGTGCTATTTGTGAAAATTGTTTACGAGCCTTATTCAGTGCTATTGTGTTTGCTGCAAAAATTGAAAATTTTAAAATACAATTAACCGTGCGCTCAAATTTTTTGTGCAATATAATATAGGTGTTGGTGAGTATAATTTCAGCAATAACTTTTTTTATAAGAAAAACCGAAGAACATTTTGTTTTCTTCTTCTTCTTTCTTCTCTTATATATAAAAATGAATTTCGGTCAGAAACAGTGTTAGATTATAGTATTGATTTTGTTTTCAATTAACTTTCATAATAAGTGAGTGAGATGCCGCCAATCAGACGAAGGAACATTGGTCGCAGAGGCCGTACGGCTACAAGATCAAGAAATTCTCGAGTGATTGAAAGTCCTGAACATCAAGCAAATCGTATTGAGAGGAATAGCCAACGGATATTAGAATCCCGATTAATTCATCATTAATTGAGAACGGCTGGGCCGATTTGGCTCAAATTTTTTCTCAGTTGTTCGTAATTGCCTGGAGAAGGTTTTTACGAAAGAAAATTTTGGGGAATCCCTCCGGAAAAGTGGGAAAATTGAAAAAATCGAAAACGGATGTTTTTGTATGGAATTTTGTGTGCAATTGTTCCGGAATGGCTTTTCGAATGGCAAAATAGGAAACTGTTAGTGGAAAACTCGGAAAATTCCGGAAAATTATCAATTTGTTTGATTTTGGACTGTGTAAAGTTGGAAAATTCGTTGTAAATTTCGGAAAATTATGAAATTTATTGTGATAAAATATGTTTTGCGTGAATTTTGGGTGGAGAAGTTAACGAGATAAATAACAGATGGCGCTGCGCTGCGTTTAATGCCACAACCCCGTAGATGGCGTTATACGTTAACTTAGGCTGAGCGCAATTAGACGCAATCACATTGAAATTTGAGCTATCTGTTTTTTATTATTACTCGGGAGTTTATCTGAAGGCGTTAAATTGTGGCGAGTCGAAGTTCGCTGGGTCCGCTAGTTATTAATAAATTACTGGTAGTCTTAAGACGCTCTGATATAATTGATTTGCTATTGGTGGATAAATGTAGCTTCATCTTATATAAAGTGTAATAAAAGGAAATCCATTATTATTGCATGGCATTTAAGACTCTTTTTAGCATAACTAAAGGGTGGCGCATAAGTAACGTTAACGGCGTCTATATTAAATGCGTTCTTGTGCATGATTTGGTTTTAACTCGTGAAACAATTGCACCTAATATGGGAAAAGATGTAACATATGTAAAATTCTTTGCAAAGAGTGCCCAGACATCTCTAACTGCTGAGGACGTCGCCTGGTGAAAGTTTCGGGGTTTTCCTCAATACTTGGTTGCACTCGAGCAATAATCACTTCATTTGGAACTGCACGAGGTCTTCCAGCACGCGGAAGATCACAGATAGCCCCTTGCTGTCCAATCGGTAAATTGTTAGGGTGCTAGGACCATTTCGAACATGAAAGTAATTTCGTTATGATCTGAATTATCAAATGGTGTATTTCAAAGTAAAATTGATCAACTTTGGTTCTTTCTTCTGTGCTGAGCCTTTCCATCATAAATTTCCCAATTATTGTTTAGTTAATTCTGTAAAAAATGTATTCACTGTTCAAATCTTAACGTTGCCTATGCGCCACCCTGTATAATGATCCAATTTAAATGTGTACCATTTTGTCGAATAACTTGTTACCAATTTGATTGTAATTTCAGTACGCCCCTGGCATAGAAACCATCGTTTCTATTTGCAAAAACTGGGACAATCGAATTTCTAAAGCTACTCGTGAGACGAATTTTCTACCAGCAAATCAAATATTCACCATAGCCAGGAATAGGTGATAACAATTAGAGCCAATCCCATACTAAAAGGTGGTTGCCTAAGAACTTCTACATCTATTCACTGTCTTCGCTCAAACGATGTTCATCCAATATCATCTTCTGGATTTTCTTAACCGTGTCTGAAGTGGCCACCACAATTGGTCGACCACTACCGTGTTAGTCTTGGTAGCTCGTACGGTCTCGTTTAAACTCGGCTACTCAATATTTTACAGTCGTACACGAAGAAGCAGACTCTTCCAGAGTAGAATCTAGCTCGGCTTTAATATTGGTTGGACTGAGAGCTTTCAAATGGAAATATTGAAACGGTGATCAATTTTTTCCATATTTACAAATTCAGTGAGATTGTTTACTTTTGATGGTTCAAATAAAAAAACAAACCACGTGGTGCCTTGAAACTTAAAACATATGTATTATACGGTTGCCAATTTTCACCAAAATAATTTTTTCAGACTACTGGCACCACCTAGATGTTAGGTATGATAGTTTCGGGACCGCCATCATACCTTGAAATGGATGCTGTACGTTTAAAACTCTTAACCGCCGATTGTGTTTTCGGTCGAGAATTGTGAATGGCGGTAGCAAAATTTCAAAGGAAAGACTCCACAATTTAGAACCACAAATTCGAAGTCTCGTTATCTTTTGACCTGAGCAAGGAATTGTAAAACTTGTTTGCAGAAAATACTTTACAGTGGAAGTCATGGCTGTTTAAGTCATACAATCGATTTATCAAACACATTATGGCTGCTGAATGTTGCACTCATGATGTTAGTTAACGATTTTAAGGAAATTTTTCTTTCCAGAATTGCACCGAAAGAGAATATCTTTATATTATGGGTGGCTTCAAGAAGATGGTACAATTTGTCATATATCCAGACATAATTCTATCTAAAATGTCACTGTCAAGTCGTTCCGTTGGCCTTCGAGAGATTAATATAAACAAGAAATTGACAAAACATTCAAAGTTGGAATAAGAATTGAATCCGAACGATAATTGAATTCCTGCTGAATACTGATATTGCACATGTGCTATCAAAAGTGGAGATCACTTAAATTTAAACTTTTTTGAAAGCCATTGAAAGGATATAATAAAAATAATAATTTAATATTTCAGATAAATAAAGATTATTTTGTTTTAATATTGTTTACATTGATCAAGGCGAGTTTTCATGGCCTGTCAACTAATGCAATAGGTTTTCATTTCATCATTACTTCCGAATTTTCACTGGGACTTTTAAAACATAATTTCGCAATAAGTCTATAACGACTATATATCTTAATATATGAAAGAATGTGTACACATAACTTTTGGTTAATTATCGCAAGTACACATTTAAGTATTTCTTATCTTATGAATTAATACTAAATACTAAAACTTTAAAATGATCGCAAATTTATCAAAAATATGGAATTTAACTAAACTAAAGCTGAAATTTTGCTCGTATTAGTGGTTTTTGTGTCCTCTTTTCTATTATTTGCTCTTTTTGACTTCTGTAAATGTTATTTGAATCCCTTAATGTAACAATAATTATCAGACAATCTGTATTCTTAGCATTATTTTAAAACAAATGATTCTAAACGTGTATCGTGACCACAGGGATGGCTACATTAGAGTATCATCAGTTTTGAGGCATCAGCGTATTTCTAAAAAGTCAATGAATTTTGTGAACTTTACAAACTTTAAAACAACCAGTGAAATAACATACTAGCTAAAAACTAAATTTTTTAAAAGCCTAGCTACTCCTCTATAAATCCTTCAAACACTGTACATCTCTGCGGTACATAATTGAGATAATATATAACGCTATTACGGCAACGCTAGGCCACACACTGCGACAGTAACTCCCCCAAAAGCTCCGAGAGTTTAGTTGGAGAATTTTACTCACCCATCTTATAGTCCGGACCTGAAATCAATTGATAACCACCTATTCCTGCTTATGACTAATGATTTTGTTGTTGAAAATTGTTCCCAAGAGAAGCTTATGAAAATTGACAGTCTCAAATCGGATCATTTAAATTATGTTAAACAGAGCTTTCAATATCATGCAAAAATAATAGATTGCACCTAACCAAACTTTATTTTACTCTAACATGAACCACAGTGCAACATCCTTATCTCAATGCACAAACATCCATAATGCACACTTTTACACGTAGATGTCATACATGTGTAGTAGAGAAAAATAAAAAGTAAAAATAAAGTTATTATTATGTTATGTCATATAAAATAGTTAGTTGTCATTTCTATTTCTATTATATGTACACATATCTGCGCCCACACACATACCTATACATACGGGTTGAGTATTGCTCCTGTTCTTTTTTATTCCTACAGAGGAATAACGATATGCGTACTTCTTGTTCTATTTATTCTTTTTTTGTTGTTGTAGTCGTTGTTTTTATTTTTGTTTTGTATAAAAATAGTCATTTCTGTAGTTGTTATTATTCGAAGTCTAACACAAATAACATCAACAATACTAAAATGTGTGTACGTTTTTTTTTTTTTTTTGCAAGTATTCGAACAAAAGTACGATTTTGAGTACTTTTGTATGACAACTATATTTCTGTATTTCCATTGTGGCGGCGGTATCGTCATTGTCGTTGAAGTTATGTAACCTAGATGTTGTTCAATTTTTTGTTGTACTCCTGCATTGTTTGTATTTAGTTGAAAAGTTTTTTTTTGTGTTAGGGAATCACATGTAAATTGCACCCTGTCTATGCTCGTGTAAAGAGTTTCTCGCACTATTTTTTTTTTTTTTTTTTTTTGGTTTTTGTTGTTGCGTTCTATTCATCCTGTCGTAGGAACATTTCCATTTAGTTGTGCTGCTAAACTTATGCACATTCAAAAACTGCAAGTGTAGTCTGTATATTTTAGACGTACTGAAATAGTTTTTCTGGTTTGATTGTGACACAATGTTTTTATGCTTTGCTTTGTCCTGAATCTATTATATTTTTGCACCATAAATTTATCTTTGGAAAAGTGACAACCTGAGGTTTAGTTTATTATTGGTGTGAAATAGAAAGTTACATGTCTACGAAAGTGTTAAAATAATGTGACAAGACATTTGAAAATGTCGTACATGGGAAAAATGGGTCGTTATTGTTGGAAATGTAGGCGGAATGTATTGGAAAATCTCAAAATACACAAACGATTTTGACTGAGTCCTTCTTTTACAGACTAATCGAACCAAGTATGTTGCAATTTTATTTCAATTCCTTGTTATATAAAAATATTTGGCGATTTGTTTCAAATGTTGTTTTTTTTTTCTTTTGGACTGAAGATATCAATATCGTATTAGGAGATCGTAAAAGTCTATAAATATTTGACATTTTCTGAAGTTTCGAAATGTAGAAGTTCCAGTTGAAATATCTTGAATAATTGAACAATAAACTAAACAATTAGTTGATAATTGTGTACACTCCAAGAAATTTTAATGGCCAAATATGCACAATTATTTTTTAAATAACAACGCCGTTGTTGAGGTCGGCCCCATCCGTAACATTCTTAGCACAAGGTGTCTCAAAAGAAAACTTATATTCGTCCAACATCCCCACATAATGTCATAAATTCGCTGTAACTGCATGCTCGCTTTTATCTTCAGAAAATAAGGGCCGATAATTCTATGCATCGACATCACAGTGCAGATTTGTTGCACCAGCATGGCCATTTCTGCTTACTTCGGTATCCATCTAGATAAAAATTAACTTCATCTGAAAACAAGATGTTGGCAAACATCTCTGAACACCAGAGAGGCGCCCAAATGCCTGTTTCACGAAATCAAAGCTCTAGCTGGAATCCTGAGGCTTTAATTCTTGCACCGATCAAATTTTGAAGCGATGCAGCTTTAGGTCTTTGTTCAGAATGTTGTGATGATCTGTGCACAATTAAAATGCTTGGGCGCCTCCGAATTGAAAGATTCGGATCGTATCGAATAGAATAACTAACGCTTCTCTCGTTTTCTACTTTGTAACATTGGTCATCCGGATTTCGTTTTTGTCTGCAGTTGTACGGGTTTTGCAAGCTTTTTAAACCGGTTTTGAATGAGAGGAAAAGCTTGGCGCACCATTTAAGTGGCTAAACCCTTGAATATTGCAGAAACTTTTACGCCTTGTAGTCTATAAATGAAGATTATTATAAAAATCCCGCACAGACAACACGCAGTCCGCTTCAAGAGCCAGACTACTGACTGACATAACTTAACGAACCCCAAAGTAGGCTAAACAAATACTAACTTTCTTTTGAGACGCCCTTATTTTACTGAACAACTTGAACACAATCAGCATCAAACATTAGTATTGAATGTCGGTCTTAACGTAAGCCGATTTGAATGTTTTTGCCACCGGCAGGAAATATAGAAAAAAAGATGACTGAATATTTATCCAGCTCCACAAAAGAAATGAAGAAAAATATTTGTTTTCTTATAAATAAAATTACTTGCAAAAGTATTCAAAATGGTCATTTCCGGTAAAAATGTATTTATCATTGAACTAAAATACAATTTCGATTAATGCCACCAATTTCAAGACTATTTGTGAACATTTGCGGTGCCTTCTTCACAAACAAAGAGTTTCGATATAATTTAAATTATTGCGGATAATCCTTTTTTAACCAAGAATAAACGAGTCGTAATAGATTTGAAGAAAAAATAATATAGGGTGATTTTTTAAGATTTAAGTTTTTCAGGTTGGCAGCACAGGTTGGTAATGGCTTACAAACGTCATCTGTCAAAGTGAAAAGTGTACAGCATACTCTGCCATTTCATCATGGAAAGACTAAGAAACGAGCAACGATTGCAAATCGTTAAAATTTATTATTTTTTATTGTCGTGCTCTGTCACAAATGTGCATCGTTCGAAACAACCATTTTATGGTCGTCGTCCTGCTAAATCAACAATTCGTGCTGTTATCTTCAAATTTCGCACCAAACATTGCAGCCGTAGCGACCAGTGCTTACGACGATTGTGAAAAGTTAATTCGTCGCAGTTCTCACCGATTGGGCATGTGTTACTCAACCACAAGAATTTTTTTTTTTTTTTTTTTTTTTGCCACAATTTGCTGAGTTGAGCTTGGTTGACATGTGGTTTCATTTGGACAATGCAACATGCGACACAACAATGGATATGTTAAGAGATGAATTTGGTGAGCAGCTTATCTCTCGATTTGACCCTGTGAGTTGGCCCCCAAGATCTTGCGATTTAACGCTTCTTGATTATTTCTTGTGGAGTTGTGTCTATGTGAACAAACCGAACAGTATTCAAGCCTTATAGGATAACATAACACGCGTTATTCGTGGCATACAGGCCGAAATGCTCGGAAAAGTGACAAAAAATTGGACCTTTCGAATGGACATTTTGAGACGGAGTTGCGGACAATATTTATGTGAAATTATCTTTAAAAATTAGATGGCAAAGACTAATTTATCGATTCCAATAAAAAAAATTTAACATATGATGCAAGTTTGAACGTTTTATTCGATTTTTAAAAAAACTATGATTGAAAAATCACCCTTCATATAATAATAATCACATAGATGTACTAAAAAATCGAAACCGCAGTCTAAATTTAATAATCAAAACAATGATGCAAATTTACTAACCAAAATAATTTACTTATTGTTGACAATTCTTTGCTTAAATACAATAAATTATCATTTTTCCTTTTTTCCTTTCTTTCAGGTAAGATTTTTCTGGAACACAAATGAACCATGTAAGGGTAAAGATTCTACTTTCATTGCTAGTGCTCTACATAAAAATCGTCCATTTTCTATTAGTTGTTGAACTACAATATGTTTGATTTTTAGAAAAAGCCCTTTCTTAAATAGGTAAAATTTCTTTCTTGGTAAAATTGGGCATTCGGAAAACTTCTTTAAAGAATTTTATAGCAACTGAGATTTCTTTGAAAATTACTCCTTCCACAACTGTTTACCATCAAATATTTAACGGAATTCATGACCTGGTCTGGTACTTGCAAACGACTGAAGCGAAACATTTTTGTATCATTTGGAAAAAGCAAAAATGATATCATTTATATCAAAATGAAAAGATATGTTTTCTACAAAAACCATTACCTTAAATTTAAAAGAAAACAAATTAAAGCCGAGTTGGTTAATGCACATATTTTCAAAAGCTGTTACAAGTCTGTTCGATTGGATGAATTCATTCAATTGTGATCTTACATTCATTCATGGTACACCTTGTTCGGGACTTGCGTCTGCTACACCAGTAATTAAAGATTGAAAATACAATTCTATTTTGGTTGATTGGACTTTAGGGGCAACAGGCATACAATATGACAAAATGATCTAAATATTTGACAAATTATTGATTATTCCGTGTTTTTTTCAGTGAATCATTAATGCAACTGTGCAATGGTTTCAAAAAATTTAAGGAGTCTTTAATCCAGTTAAAGTTTTTTCTCTATTTATTACGGTGGGCAAAATATCAATTTTTAAAACATTACAGTTTTTTGTGAAGAATATTTTGGTTTCTTCACAAAAAAAATTACAATTACTTTGCTAAATCGTTCCAGAAAGATATTGAAAATTTGTTTGCACGTTTTGGTAATTTCCTCTCAAAGAAAGGTCGCGCCACGGTCGGTAATTTTTCATCAGGTAGAGAGAAGGAGTAACAAAAAATGGGTCTGATGGCAAACGAGGGCAAAACCGATTTATTTACGCCGACGAAAAAAAAGTCTAAAGCTTGGGAGCGGTCGACGAATTCATTTATCAAAGTTGCACCGTCAGTGGAAATTAGGAAAATATTATTCTTGCCAATAGATGTTAGACTTAGCAAAAAATTTATTAACAAAACCTTCTAACGACGAACATGTATTTTTAAAAAGCACAGAATCTTGTTAGATGAACCATTTCTGAAACTCTTCGATAAAAAATAAATAAATGTAAAACATCATGCCCAGCACAATGATTGCATCCGCGGAGTGTCTTCTTCGCATTTTCATGAGGTGCAATTTTTCATTTGGCCAAAAAAAAAATGTTGTTGAATCAGACCGAAATTCAGACCGAAATTAAATCGCAAAACGGTCTTCCTGTCAAATGTTATAATCAAATTTAAATTTTATCAAACTTTTAATAAATCTCTGCGTGTTGTACAAATTACTGCCCTGGTTGCGAAATAAGTAAGCAAGGATCGTTCTATAATTTGTCTTTATAAAATTAAGTTTTACGATACACTTATACTCATATATCGAACTCAATTAAAAATCGTTGTAAATTTAGAGAGCACTACGAAGATGTATGCATTGTAAGCTTGACTTTCAGTCCATAGAGCAAAGGACAACTAGTTTATTCATATGCTTCTTTTTATCATAAATTATGAGCAATATTTTAGTAACTCCACCAGGAACTTGCACAAGTGAATAATCCATATTTAGTGAAATCAATATGAGTATGTATGTTAAGTACAGATTCCTGTGTTATCCATCCAACTACGATAAAACCTTACAGGTTATTCCTCAGATGTAGGGAGTTGTTCCTATAGTTTTGCCATTGCTATTGTACGGAGTGGGGCAACATATCTCAATAAATGCTATTGTCGCGATTTTTACTCTACCGGTTATGACCTACTTCAATTTCCGTTCCAAAATCCACATCTTTCTTAGAATAGTAGTAATTATTTTATTAGTTCTGGGCCTGATTTTTGAAAAATAAATTTATAGTAAAATGGAGATATTTGAATACTTAAAAGTATTCTATTATTATGGGTTTACGGATTATCTATCTATCTATATATATAAAAATCAATTGCTGTCCGTTAGTCTCGCTAAAGCTCGAGAACGGTTGGACCAATTTGGCTCATCTTGGTCTTAAATTATTGGTAGAGTATTCCGGAAGGTTCAAAGGGTTTTATTTGAAGTGATAGATGGCGTTGGAGATGAGATTTTTGGAATTAATTTTTTTTACCACATTAACATTTTGAAGGCATGACAACGTTTGCCGGGTCAGCTAGTATTTAATATATAGCACTACCTACAACCAAAAATACATTTGCACCAATTACCAATCTGTCTAGAATATAAAAATCTTAATTTAGTGCAACTGACGACTTTAGAAAAGAACATGCTGCTGTTACCGATATCAGTGTTAGAAACAATATCCAACCCAAAAAAACTCGATTTTGTTGTCATTACTAGAAATTGCAAAACGAAAAGACCCGTCAAATTAGTACAATTTTGTATAATAAAATTATATGAAGCGCGTGGTAATGTTTTGTTATTCTAACTTCTTGCATTCACTACTATTCATCCTCATTTGCACCCTTAGGAATGCTCAGTCTTGGCGATGCTATTCACGAATGACAGCTGAAGTCGCTACAACACCCACAATTACCCAAATATTATTCAAATGGCGGGATGGGGGATTTGAATGAATGGGAGAAAAAAACAGAATAACTTGACAAAAGCAGAAAGCAAAAGTCTAAAGTGATTTTAACCCTATTGTGGGGTAAAACGATTGTAACAATGCTTCTTTACTTCCAGTTATTGACAGTCGTTGTATTTTGACTCTTGACTCTTCGGAGGGGGAAAATGGAAATAGAAGGAAATAGAGAGATCTTTCCACAGATGCACTGCGCTAGTCGAGGGGAGATGGGAACGTTAGTATAGCTTTAACATTTTAAGCCTTTGCAAATTTATTTTTTCTAAATTACTGTCATTAAAATGAACTTAATGTTTTTCTTTAAGCTTCGCTTTTATTTGCAGAATATTTAAAGTTTAAGGGGTAACTGCATTTGGAATGATATATTCTCAAGAACGAGAAGCGAGAAACAATAGGACCTAAAGTTTGGGGATATTAGTTCATATTATTTTGGATTATATAACAGTTCTATCTTGACTGAAAACTAATACTAAGGAAATATATTGAACCTATAATACTTTGAATTTGAAACCTTAACGTTGGATTAAACAACATATTTGTACTGAATATCATAAGGCTAGGAATTTTGTGCGAAGCTGCTCTGTCCTTTGTGTAGCAGATTGCAGTATGTAAAATCCCTGAATATATGTGATACGTCCGTTGGCAGTTTATTTCGAGAGGTCGTACCAAAGAAATGCATCAATTTTTACATAAACTGATTTCTTTCTACAGATTTTAAATATTCACCTATCCAGCAGAAAAAACCTGATACATGCAGAAAATGTCATAGCAAGATATACAGATTATAACCTCGCGCTTACGTACTTACATAGGTGGCAACTAGAATATAACTTTTTACTATTACGGAAGAAACTAAGTTTAATTGCTTCCTACAGCTGCTTTCAATCGCTTTGACAGCTGTTTCAATGAAGTTCATCCTCTTCTGCACTGTCCATCGAGTTCAATGTCGAACACATATCGTGGTGAAGTATTTCAGTACAGCATAATCGATATATTTTGTCGAGCTTGGCATTCTGGTGTCGGCATTAAGATCAAGAATCATACGATGCCGATATTCTCCTTGACATATAACACCCAACATGCTGGACTATATAGCAAGACAGGTGGGGCCAGTGTATGGTTGAGTTAGATTTTTGCTCGTTGGGAAAGGGATTTGGCATTAAATCGCTCACTATGTATCTACTTGGAAGCAATACTTTGTTCTAAATTCCAAGCTGACATCATTGGTTTTAAGGCGTTGTGGTCAAAGTTCACACAGCGTACCAAACAAGTGCACCCTCTATTCTTCAATATAAATTCCTTGTTTATTTTATTATTTTTTTTATTTATTTTATCGTCAAACCCACTGTTACGGACTCTTTCCAATTTGCTTGAGAAGGCTGCAGTAACAGTTTGCAGTTTTCGGCCAATTCTGTCATCAGATACGTAGGTAACATTCTGATCTCAGTTGTGTTTACTACCGTTTATTTCCCTCCCTTCCCCTTCCCTTCCTTTCCTGCAGAATAGACCGTCGTGATATTGCTTCCTCATCTCTTTTTGGCTCGGTGATGGACAAACTAAGTTATCTTTGATAATTGGGGCGAAACTATCGCTGGGGTTCGCAAATTGTAGAAGTTCTCTCCATAATTGCTGGATCATTGCCATCAAAAAGGGAGTCCAGCACCATGTGATGTTCTCGTCTTTGCCTTTGGTCGGGATAAATGCATAAATCCGTGTAATTTTACTCTGTTCTAAAGCATATTACGGCTTACTTGGTCGGTCATAGTTCTAGTTCTCAGGTCTCTTATCCGTCACAAAATTACAAACAAATTTCTGACTTCCCACAGGCGCCTGCTCTAGGTGTCATAAGTTTTGCATCAAGCGCATGATTGTCCTCAGGAATGGTGGTTGTGTCAGCTTTACAATGAGGACATCCTCAATTGTTATATTTATTTTTATTCTCTCAAGTTTTTTCAGACTAATTTCAATTAAAGATGAGCGACTTATTCCGCCACCACATCCCACCTTGGAATGGGGACGACAGCAATCTCTGGACAAGCATAACAAGTTATGCTTGTTATGTTTCAGTAACTTATTTAGGATGATACGGTATTAGCATGCTATTGAGATTGCTCAAATTACTGCCTCATACTTTCCATAATGTTCCTTGGGGTTAATGCACGTGACTATCTTTCGTACGATCATTTGTACGATTATCAATCGACCCACTTATCATTCTTTAAACTGCGGTCACCTCGATATCCTGACGAACAATTCGAGCAGTCGGAAATTGTACTAAAAGCACATTTGGCCCTATTCAATGAGTCTAAAAACAGAATGGACGTGAGTTCACAAAAAATAAAAAATAAAACTTGCTTATTATTTCTAATTTAGTCCCATTCTTTTTAAATTTTTGTGAAATTTGTTATTATAAATTGAAAAAATTCCGAAATTCTCAGGATCTCGAGAAATTCAGATAATTATTGCTATTTTCTGAGAAAAGGAAGTATCCGGATTATTGTATTCTCCAGCGAGTGCCTTCGAATTCTTCCGCCAAATGAGAGATATTAATGAATGTCTTAAAAAATCTTTGAAATTTACATCACGCCCTTTGCAACAACTGGCGCAATTTGTACAGTTATTTTCTCATTTCATTTTTTTCGCATTTTAAAGGATTTTTACGTCCTCTACACTTTCATGGTTTTTGTCTATTCGCTTTTGTGTAAGCTGTAATTTGGTTGGATCATTTTCAGCTTTGAGTATATGGCTCAATGTAGTCGTACGTGTGTATGTGTGGGTTTCTGAAGTACCGCTATAAAATAAAAGTGTACTTTAAGTGGTATTAAAATACCAAAACACTACGATGAATTCCAAGAACATTTTGTTTAAAGGATCCTCGTATTTTCTCTGCCATTATTCTCTTGCGCTGGCGTCTTTGAATTTTTTGTCTTTGCTCAGTTTTATGTGCTATTCCATTCTCATCTATTCGGCTTCATTCTAACAACATTCCTGTAGTCAATAGCAATGTATGTGTATGTTGGAGCGTGAATATATGTATATTAGTTTATAGTAGAACTTAAGTTTGTGTCTGTGTATGAATGTCAGGTCATTTCATTTGTTCTAGTAAGCTTTTATTTTATTATCCTCTGCTTTCTTTAGTGCTTTGTTGTCTCAGTTTATTTTTTTTCTATTTTGTTGCTTCTAAAACATCAGTAGCAGCAACCATTCATTTTGTATGTCTGTGCGAGTGTGTATTTTTGTGTGTTGGTGCTTCACGATTGCTAAAGTGCATGAAACGCTTAGCTAAAGAAAAGTGTTTATGACGATGATTGGGGGTTATTAAAAGCTTTAAATAACAAAGCAAATACTAGCACACATCGCATACTCCGTCGTTTTGTCGACATTGGTTAATATCCTTTTTATAACCAGTCAAGCGAGTGCCTTGCCTGCTTTCGTACACATTTGTGTGCAGTCGTGCGCGGGTTTAGTATAATTTGAAAGAGTTAATTGATTATAATTACATGCCCTGGTGCACATACAAGCACGCTAACGCTCTGTCGTGATAAAGGGCGTGAGTTAGCAAATATGAAAATAATCTCTACAAATAAAATGTAATACCCATAAAGCTTTTCCAAGGTTGCCTGAAGGATTTCTGAACTTGCTGAGCCATGCATTATCCCAGAAAGTTCATCACAATTTTTGCATGACAACTGCATATGATCTGGATGTTAATCATAACGTAATGAATGCTGCTGAGTTTCAGTTTCAACCACGATAAAGGTAAAACTCTTGGCATTACACATATACTCAGCTATTAGCTGCAGCACCATTGGAGGCATTCAAATTTGAACATTTTCGTGGAATAAAAATATTTTTTGTAATTATTTTTACAAAAACAAATATTACAAAACTAGAGTGCAAAATCGATCCATAATCCACAGCAGGATAATTTCAGATCGAGTGAATTAATGGCAATGCCATTCCTTTTGTAACCACTGGATCCCATAAAGTGTATTCCTGATCTTCGTAAAAATCCATGTCGATCTAAGCATCTTTGTCCGTTCATTTGTACGCCTGTGTAAACCACGTTTCAAATAGTGTCTTCGAAGCAGTCTTTTGTATTTGTTCATCATCTTAACCTATTTTCAAACTTTCTTGGTATGAGGGTTGAGGATATGACATAAAGTGCACAGTGGTGCAAAACCGATAATTGTCTGCACATAAATAGCTTCATGCAAGAAGCGCTAAGCACTCAAATAATATTCAAATTTGCGCCGATTCCTATTGTCAAAATATTCAATCGATCAGTCGGCTGTTTCCAGATCATAAAGATATATCCAAGTCTCACCACCAAAACAATGCTATTTTTAACCTGCTGGCAACCAGAAATAATCCCTTCACAGATTCCTTGTTGGAAAAAATACTATTTCGATACCAATTAGCGTTTGACGCTTCTGAGGACCAGAACTATTTTCACCATCATCAGAAAAATGCCTAGCCTTTAAGCCATGGTTTTTGAACACTAAATTTCGGATTTTTTACTCGGGACTTTCATTGATAGAGGTTGGTGGTCGTCCAGAGCGCTATACGTCTTTAACTCATTCTAGGCCACCTGTAAACTGTTTGAAAACATTTCATTCCGATAAAGTTTGTTCATATTACTTATTAAGGAGTAACGCTGGTATTGAAACATTGAAAAAAAAAAATAAACTTTACTGGTGGATCTTCCACCATAAAAGCCATATTGTACATAAAAGGTGTTACATTATTATTGACCTCATTTAACGTAAAGTTAATAATGTTCTAAAAATTATTATTAATCTTATATAATATATAGGCTAAACTAACAAAACTATTCCAAAATCTGTATACTGCACCTATTCTGATATTCTCCACTGTACACTAAACTATGTTGAATGTATGTTAACTCCCAGCATCATACATTTACTTCACAACATCAGATTATGCTAATTATTGTTGTTGTGTTGTTGTTGTTTTGTCTGAGACAAACAAAGGGATTAAGCTAATCCGTTCATTGTCCTTGAATTGCATTGGTAAACTCAATGCATGCTTGCGTCGCTGCTCATGCTGTCGCTGATTTGAAGCTGGCTTTACATATAAACAAGAATATAAACTTCACTCAAATCAGCAACATTTGTAGCTTAGTGAAATTTTAGTAATTTCAAGGGAGTCACTTCTTTTCTGGATCTTTGAGCTGACAACACAAAAACTTCGTAAGTATTTTAATTATTTATTTATTTAATAATATAATTGTATTACTGAAATAGAAGTTCCTGTTCTTATTAATATTATACCAAGAAAAATTTCAGTTTTGTTCTACCGGGGAAAGTATAATTTATTCATAATGACAAAAATGAGCCAACAAAATCGCATATTGTAAAAATTGACGAAACCACTTTCCCCATCGTGCGAAACCAAGTGTAGTTTGAACGTTAACGGCAGCTATGATATGAAATTTGACATAGATGTCTGTCACAATTCTACTGACTTAGAAACAAATATTTCTGAGATTAGATATACCCACGTAATTTAAAGTAAAAATTGGTCGTAGTTTTTTATCATAGTAGTATTCTTATACAGAGAAGTTTGAAATTGCGCGGAATTCGCTCAGTACAAAGAATTTTATTCATACATAGACTCACTCAACCTTTAGAAAAACGGACGTTTATCAAGTTTTTCTCTGCAGTTTTACCATTTTCAGTGATTTTTTTTTTTTCAACAATAATAACATTTATTCATTAACTAAACGTTGTGGTTGTAGTTGATAATTAATCTATTAAGGAGTCACCCCAATTGTAACCACAGTCATAGAAAAAATACTAAAAAGAAATATGAGTGTTTAATTGTGAAACGAGTAAAGCCGATATACTCGTATTATGTATGAGAAGAGGACATTTTTCTTGATACGTTGTCCATGATGTTATAGCTGACAAGTAAGACAATTAATATAAATTGTCCCATTACAAAATAAATGATTCTACTAGCATTAGCTTAGGCAGATTGTATGATATTATTATATTTTTATATAAATAATAATTTTTTCAGAAGTTATCTAATGTTTTTACCTCTTCCCGAAGAAATGATTCTACACACATATAATTTGATACGTCCTAAAATGTACTGGAAGTCACAAGGAAGTAATTAAACTACAAAATATCTTCTGACCAAATGTGTTTCTGAAAACTGGACATAATTATTTTTCAGATCTTAAAAGAGGGATTGCAAATTGACAATATGGACCGCCCCCACTTTTACATCCCGTACAAATTAATCGTTTTTCCGTAAATCAGTCTTGCCTCTGTAATTCGTAATTAGTAGATTAAAGCAACCTAGGTCTGTGGTCGTTGATTTGCTCATACGATCATGTAATCGCTCTTTATTTTATCCCCCCTTACAAATGACTGATTGAGCTCATACATTCTACGCTTCATACTTATATTCATTCAAATTTAGGACACGCTTTACGATTCATAAGCTAAGTTCACATAGTAGCTATTGTACAACCTGACTGATTTAACGAAATTTAAATGTTCCCTTGTAATTCCTAAGTAATCTTTACCAAGTAATCCAGACGGGATGTATAACGTCTGTTCTAACGTGTTACGCCTTTCCTTCTGTCAAATAATATGAACTTCATACTTATGAATGAGAGTGCAAAAAGCAGGAACAAATGTAAATAAGAAAAACGGACAAAACGTTCGGTCAACCATCAACTTTTATGCCCTCAATCGTGGATCGCGGTTCACCGTGGTATGGATGATACACCGACTCATTGTTAGTTGCTTGGGCGTATATCGACTAGGCTTGTTTCCCAAAGAAATATCTAGCTTTCGTGGAAATTATTACATAAAAAGGGATGATCTAGAGCAGTTTCTTGCAGCGTCTATCAGTTCGCTCCGCATATTAAGGATAAATTATAATATTCCAGACTTAAACACAGTTCTTGTATTTATCCTACCAGACAAATTTTCCCCGCTAGTCACGTGAACGTCTCCTCGACGGATAAGTAGACGTATCAAGAAAGTCATACTCCTAAATAAAACGCACACAAAGCTATGATTTATTCCATTGTAATGCTTGTACAAAATACAATGTCTCTGGATTGATTGCAACGGTCCAATTACGCCTTTAGACCAAAATACGCACCAGACAGTCACTTCTCTTGATGCAATGGTTTTTTCACAATCACTTCTGAGTTTTTTGAGCTCCACAGATGGCAATTATGCTTGCTGGCCAATGAGTGGGAAATGAGCTTTATCGCTGAAAATGAAGCGCACGTATCACCGTAGTAAGATTTAACTATTTTTACGCGTCTTTCGGTTGTTAAACGATTCATATTCGTAAATGGTAAACCTTTCACTAAATGAGTAAAACTTCAGATCACAAGCATCCGTTAAATGGATAACCTTTTATATCAAATTATTAGTTAAGGTTTTTATTGTTAATCTATAACCACGATTTCAACTGGTCCGGACTCTTACGAATCAATTGCGCATTGCTTGCAGTTGTCAAATAAATGATAAAAATGTTAGAAAAGTAATGAAAAAGAGCATAAATATGTACGTATATATATGTATGTATAATAATATAACAGATATATAAAATATGAACTGCCCGTATTTGTTAGTATTTTATATTAACTTCGCCTACAATCAAGGCGACTGCAAACAAATTTATGTTAGCTATAATAGACCTTTAGCGTATATACAATATACGCTGTATATACAATTACGGCCGTATATCGCTTTCATTAAAGAAAGTAAGGGAAAATTGTAATGGCAAAGTAATAAATTGAAAATTTTTTTGAGGAGGTTTTAGTCCACATGTGGGCAAGGTTCCTCTCACCTTACTAAATTTGCCAATTTCGGTTTCAACTTGTCTGTGACTATAGGATAGTTTCAAGCAAACTTCATTCTCCTAGCTGAAAAAGTTTGGTGTTTATAGTGCTTCTACAGGCACTCCGAAATACGGACATACTACAATCAACATATGTAAATATTTAAGATGTTCATAAGCCCTTTCTTATCTGCTACAAATGGAGTGACAAACTTATTTTAGGGATAAAGAAATGGAAAAACTTTAAATTATTTATTTATTAATTAAGATGGCCTCTGGACAATACTTGATCCTCTAGCCGTTTTCATGTTTTTTTTATGTTTTTAAGGAAAACAATTTTATTTTTGCAAAATTTTTCAAAGAATATTTTTCCTCAATGAAATGTAAATATTTTTCATTTGGTGGTTTTGGGCGTACTCATCTGATTCAAAATTCAGCTGTTGTACCCCTCTGGCAGCAAGCAAATTCATCGAAATTTGCTTAGCAAATTGAATGTTTTTGTTTTTTCAAGTGGTGTCCGGAACGTATTGTAGGACGTTCTCGCAATGCAGCCGATCCCGGGTTAACATTATTTAAACGGCTATAACTTCGTAACATTTGTTCACCATAATATAACCTAACACATGTAAATTAGGCAACTTCGCAGTATATGGCACTTTACCTTTCCCCATTACCCAACTTTTGACCAATATTTCTTGAAAATTTCTAATTTTAAATTAATTTAATTCCTTAACAAAGAATTGCCGCTTATTTGTTGGCAAATCATCAGATTAAAAATAATCGTGTGTTTCAAAGACAAATCTCTCCTACTATTTTTACATTATCCTGCTGGATATTGAATATGCTTTTACCTTTCACTAAATGAAGTTTACAGATAATTGTATTGTTTTTATTTTTATACTATAGTCCTTGCTCTTGGTAAACAATTTACGAATAAACGACGTGTGACGCAAATTATAAACTACTTGCTTTCACCTCATATTCTTCGTAATATTTGTACCAGCTTTTTATAAAAGCTGATTTTTTAATCGTAGTTTTTTAAAAATCGAATAAAACACTCAAATTTGCATCATATATTAAAATTTTTATTGGAAGCGATAAATTGGTCTTTGCCATTTAATTTTTAGAGATAATTTTATGTAAATGTTGTCCGCGGCTCCGTCTCAAAATGTCAATTCGGAAGGTCCAATTTTTCGTCACTTTTTCGAGCATTTAGGCCTGTATTCCACCAATAACGCGGCTTGTCCACACAGACTAACGACTTGACATAGACCCACAAGAAATAGTCAAGAGGCGTTAAATCGCAACATCTTGGGAGCCAACTCACAGGGCCAAATCGAGAGATAAGCTGCTCACGAAATTCATCCCTCAACATATCCATTGTTTCACGAGCAGTATGGCATGTTGCACCGTCCTGATGAAGTCACATGTCAACCAAGTTCAACTCAGCAAATTGGGGGAAAAAAACGTATAATGGCTCGATATCGTTCGCCGTTGACGGTAACGTTTCTTCCACGGTCGTCTTTGAAGAAAAATGAACCGATGATGCACTAGACCACACTGTCGTTTTTTCGGGATGCGTCGGTAATTCATGTATGGCATGTGGCTGTTCATCACTTCAGCCTCATCACTGAACACAATTTTTCAATAAAACAGCGGATTTTCATTGAGCTTTTGTAAGGCCCATTCACCAAAAATTTGACGTTGTTGTAGGTCATTCGGTTTCAATTCTTGCGTGAGTTGAATTTTGTCGCATGCGAGTCGATGATTTTATTTCCAACAAAGTAAATTTGGTGGGAAATTTGGGAATAACAGCACGAATTGTTGATTCAGCAGGTCAATTATGACGACCATAAAATGGTTGTTTCAAACGATGCACATTTGTCACAGAGCACGAATTTTGATAATAAATTTTAACGAACATTGCTCGTTTGTTAGTCTTTCCATGATGAAATGGCAGAGTATGCTGTACACTTTTCACTTTGACAGATGACATTTGAACGGCATTAGCAACCAGTGCTGCCAAACTGAAAAACTTAAATCTTAAAAATATCACCCTGTATAATGTAGTTAATTTATGCACAAATTGACAGCAACTAATTACTCAAATTTTTTTAAAAAGCTCTTTATTAAAACCCATTCCTTGTAATTCTATCTAAAGTTCTACTGTTAAAACTATTCTTTCATTATCAAATTAATCCAGTGTTATGGCGATAATGAAAGGCCTTCTGTCGTGAGAATTCTAAACATATAATGGAAATATGCGTGGCAATCTTTGTAAAATCACTAAATTATTCAAAACCCCTTTAGCCTTTCTTCGGTCTTGCCAAAGCTAATTGCCTGTATTTATAATTAGTAATTTACTTTGGAAGTCATGTTAATTTCAGTTCTCATTTCCCTTTTACAAGTTTTGTTTTGTTTCTGCATAAAATACTGCTGGTGTTCCTCTAAGAATTTTATGCTTTTTTATAATCAAAAGAGTAATTTTAATTTGTAATTTTCTAAGAACAGTTTTATGAAGGTGTGAGTGTGTTTGTGTGTGAAAGAAAGATGAACAAACACCAACGGAACAAAAGGAACAACCTCAACCGGAAGTTGTCTTTTTTCACCATCATCCTCACAGTTTCTTTGGAGCAGAACATAAAGTATTTTGTTAACCCTTTTCTGCACACACACATACACATACACACACATATATATACAGATCTACAGAGAACGAAAAAGGCGTTAAAAATAAAATAATGAATACAAGAGACAAAAAAATGAGCTAGGACGAGGAGGAGACTTAAAACAAAAAACGGCAAGCAAATGCTTACAAAAAATAAACTAAACTAGCGACAGCAAAAAAAAAAATCATTTTAATTTTCTCAACCGTTAATGGCACTGACATTTGACTTTGTCGCTTAATGTTTGTTGGTTTTTTTGCTTGGTTCTATCCCTGCTTTACTTCTTGCAAAAAAATTTCATGGAATAGAAAACCATGATAATGTTTTCTGTACAACACAATCTTTTTATAACTGAAGCTCATAAATGACAAACGAGGGTGATATGAAGAGGTAATTAAAGGAAGTAGGTAGTGGTTTGTTATAGGCGATTTTGTCTCTTTGTTTTTGTAAAACAGCGTGCGATATATCGAATTTCGTAGTAATTCGAATCAGCGTTTGCCAAAAGATCAAACAATATATAAGTCTAACCGCATGATCCCATTAAACGCTCAAAACGGTATAAGAACTAATAGTCCATGAACGAAAGCATTGACAATGGGGTTACAATGAAACAATGAAGTATTAAATATTAACGTTTTCAAACAAAGGTAGTGGTATTTTTGTTACCCTACTCAATAAAAATAAATACCACTTAAAATAAAAATCTATGCCAATTACAAAGACAAACACAAATAGTTGTTCATCAGTGTGACGATCGAATTAAGTAATTCGTTCTATAGAAACAGGCTACAAAAATGAAATGCATGTCAGCACATTGAACGTGAGAAGCTTTCCCATATTATTAAATGTAATGGAATACATGTTTTCGTGTAATAATGTTACCCTAGGCCATTAGATTATTCAATTAATTGATTCTAATTTATTATTATTCAATGGTCCAATCTTGGAAATCCATGCCAAGGTGTTAAAATCTATAAATGACGAAAGGTATTTTCACCAACTCAATTTCTTATTTTGTAGTAGAAAATGTTTAATTCCCTCGGCACTACAAGTATATCAAAGGCAGGGCTCTGCATATTAATGTGATGTATATAAAGCCAAATATTTCCTATAAATGTTAATTGATAGCTTTAGAATATAAAATATAAGATTTGATTGACGTAACTTTCATTGAAGAGGGTCGTTCTTCTTCTCCAACTCTGAACTGAAAATACTAAAAACAATCATTTCCATCAGAAAAAGGGGTCAAGTCCTTATATAATGTATAGAAAGAGAGTGGTCATCGATGCTATAGGCTATAGGTGCCATTCGGTGCGTTACGGAAAAACTTGTTCATTTTTGGAATAATGGACATTGTCAAAATTTTTAAATAATTGTACACTTTTGTTCATTAATTGAAAGGTATATATGGTGGTATTGTACAGATATCAGAAAGGGCCAAGCCTGTTCATAGAATATTAAGGGGACAGCCCTAAATGTAGGACTACCTTAATTTTCACCATAAATTTGGTAAAGACAATATATTACTTACGAGAAGTAGGATTTTTTGGCACTCGCACTTATCAAGCAGATTTTTCTTGCTATCATGACTTATTAACTATATGAAATCAATGGTAACATTCTCTATAATAATATCATATCATTTCTTTATGTGTTATATAAATCAAGCGTTATATAAATATTTTGCTTGAACCTACAGAGAATATCTGGGATGAGCGGCCTGAAATGTACATGTGCTTCGAATACTCTTTATTAAAAATTGGGTAGTCGTCAGTATAAATAAGGTGCCGTTTCATTGAGTCTAAAAACAGAATGCATTTATGCATTTCTCGGTTTAATAGACAACCTTTTAGACTAGCAAGCTCAAAGACTGATCTTTTTTGTTAAAGTCATTTTGATTTTATATAATTGTCAATTTATTAGGTATAAGAAGCCAATTGCACCATAAACCAGAATAACAGGACCGCATGATTTTAGGCATAATAGTAACCATTCTTTCTTTCGTTGCACTCATTCGGTTTACTCGGACTTACGGTAAAACTGTTGCACGTTGTTGCACGACTCTTAGGAGCTCCCCTATATCCTGTTAATGGTATGCGTTCTTCCCATTTAAAAGAATAAAATACAGATTTTGATTCTAAATGTCTTCAATGTTTTATGTAAAATTTTATAACACACCATGAAATGGACTTGAATTAAAATGCCATCAAACATTTTTTTGCAGCCAAGATTGAGTTAAAATCTCTATATTATACATGTCCAGGGTTTTTCTTGCCCTCTGATTGAAAATATGTAAATAATTTTCACAAAAACACTTTTAATCATGTTGGTAAAGTCATTTTTTTTTAAATGTACAAATGGTTAAAGTAAAACTTTATGTACAGATTCTACACAAGCATAGTAAATAGTAAGTAATGCTTCGTGAAATTTTATAACAATAGATTATACACACGTTATTTTCCGCTTCCACTCTTGCTTTTCATTTTAATGTAGAATGTCAAAACCATCCAAATTGTCATACTCCTCCCCTTATAATTATGCAAACAAATGCGTGTTGAAAACCAAGAAAGGCCATAGAAATTTTTAATTTGGAATGTGAGCGAATCTTTGTTATCCTCAAATGCGTACCGGTTGAACGTATTCATTGAAGGTTTCCATGTAATATTCAGCAAATAAACATTTAGTCCTTTTTGCTGAAAGCGAAAAAAAGGGCACAGACTTGGTGAAGCAAAACAAAAGAATGAAAAGCTTTATTTTTACAGCAAGGCAAAAGAACGATAACAAACCTACACCAGAACAAAACATGTACTGAAAACACATACTCTAACTCTGCTCAACTTCAGGACTGAATGGGGTTTTCTAATATCCAATGTTTACACTGAGATTTGTCGCACGCTGAGTGAAGACATGCATTCATATCTCTCATATGTTTGCAAACCACACTGTGTACTTTAGAGATCACTTCCGGATAAAAATTTGATAGAATCTCAACCGGGAAAGAGCTTGGTAAATATGCTTTGACAGTGATAATTAGAAGGTGCGTGATATAAATTGAAATTTATGATACATGTGAGAATAACCAAACCGGGTCTTTGCAGAATTTCCCAATCAACTCGTTACTTCCGACTTTACGTCAGGAGTGCCAATCTGGAGATCCGACTAACAGAACGGGGATTGACACAATGTACAAATTTTAAATACAACTGTCGTCCAGAAAGGCAAAAGTTCGATGGAAAATGTTCTTTAAGGCGACATATTTTATTGCTTCAATGATTTATGCCCAAGTCTTCTATGGATGCCAAGGAACATGAGGTCACAGGTATATTTTATGATTACCTAAAAAAAATAATAAAAAAACATACGATGGCAGATGGCACACCATAAAAGTTATTCCGAGAAATTTTAATTCCAAGTAAACGGACAGCAGCAAAGTTGGAAAGGCACAATGGACTAGTCCATTGCAAAATAAGAGGGCCCACTTAAGCCGATGACTAAGACCATTTTTCAAACTTAGTCACAATCATCGTGCTAGCTTTACCAAATTTTCCCAATTGCAATGTTTTCAAATCATATGACGATATGATATCGTGAACACTAGACATATTAGCGTCAGAAAATATTTTTCGATATTATAGTTGGTATGTTTCTTGAAAATATTTAAATATGTTAAAATTTTTAAAAATATTTTGACAAATTTCCATATTTCTAGAAGATAGTTTAATTCTTTTTAGATCGAGCTCGATCGATTTTTTCTAATTTCGAACTTGACCTGACTAAATCTTTTGGAATGTTTTTATGCAACGGAACTATTTCAGTATATAAAATTATCGGTAAAATAGGGAAGAAAGCTGGCAAATGTGACTTGTTTTCAGGGATCATTGTCGGAATGAAATTAAGTACTAAAAAATAGTTTTGATTTGTTTCAGTTTCCCGAATCTAAACAAAATATTCATAATTTGTATTCTGATTCCGACAGCTGAATCACAATTGTGTTGAATTTTGTTTCTGTGTCATACATCGGAAACGAGATAAAAAAATCCTGATTTTAATTAATGCAATCGAAACGAAATTAGAAGAAATTTTAATTCTGATTCAATTTATGAAACGATTTCTTTTTTAGTTTCATTTCAAATCTTTCAATTCAAAAAACGTTTGAGTAGCTCTGAAAATTACTGAGAGCCTGGCGACGTAAATTTGGAAGATAAATTGTTTGAAGCATTTTTACAATTCGCAACTTTGAGCCAAAATTTTTTCTCATCCTAGAATCGATTTCAGTTTCAGTTCCAGTTCTGATTCCGATTAAAAAAAGAGCTGTATCAAATTGTATTTTCGTTCCAGGTTCCCAAATAAATTATCTGTTTCTTAATGATTCAATAGAGAAACAGAACCATTTTAGGTTTCTAATTTCGTTTCAGGTAAAAAAACGAACCGGAAACAAATTTCTAACGTATTTTAAATAAATACACTATATCAAAGTCGAAACAAAACTAAACTTTTGCAAAGGCCGCTGCTTGTTTATTTCTAAATTCTGAGTAATTTCCATTTGCATATAATGCGAAGATCTGCAGAAAAACATACTCTACTGAGTCCGGAAAAAAATTCTACTCTTCAGTTTAAATTACGCAGCTGTATCGAGCCGAACTTTGTATCACCGCACCAAGTCTAGCGTGTCCTTTCTTTTTAGCCGTATATGACCGGGAAAATGTTGAAGGCGAGTGGGTTTGAGTGGGAGGACAACTTCGACATATATGACCTGGTTAATTTTCTTATTTCCTCGGAAATATAAGGATTGTTTAAATCCTTGTGTATGTTATAATTCCTAATACACCATGGCGCACAACAAATTTTTCGCAGTATTCTTGATTGTCTTGTCTGTAGCTTATTTATGTTAGAAGCCGATGCCGTTCCCCACAACTGGATGCCGTATGTCCATATTGGCTTCAATATGGTTTTGTAGATGGTGATTTTATTTTCCAAACTGAGAGCCAATAAGTCAGTGGAGTTGAGCCATTTTTAATTTCAATTGTATGATTTTCGAGTCAATATGATTTTTCCAGGTGAGACGTCGGTCAAGGTGAATACCCAAATATTTGACGTGGTTATGAACGGGTATGGTACTACCGTGAATAGTGAGGGCTGGGCAATTGTTCTGTCTAAGAGAGAATGTAACCTGTACACTCTTAGAGGCATTTACTTTTATCTTCCACTCTTCGAGCCAAGATTCTAATATATGTATATGAGACTGCAGTTGTCTAGAAGCCATTAATGGGCAAATGCTAGTGCTCATGAATGCAGTGTCATCAGCGAAAGTTGGGGTTTGAATTAGGAAATGAACAGGCATGTCAGAGGTGTAGATGGTATATAGTATAGGGCCTAGTATACTGCCCTGCGGAACTCCTGCTGAAACTTTTCTTTGAGTTGAAACAGAGTCTTTCGATTTTGCTACAAAAGATCGATTCTTCAGATAGCTCTCCAGGAGCTTGTGGGTATTTGCCGGTAGAAAAGAGACTATTTTGTGAATAAGGCCTTCATGCCACACTTTATCAAAGGCTTGGGAGATGTCTATAAAGAAAGCTGAGCAACATTTTTGATCTTCGAATGTTTTTCTGATCTGTGTTACTATACGGTATACTAGTTCTATCGTTCCACGACCCTTGCGAAACCCAAACTGGCGCATGGGCGTTACATGGTTTGCTTCAATATGGGGTACAACATTTGGAGAAAGATCTTTTCAAACAGTTTAGATAAAATAGAGAGTAAACTTATGGGTCGATAAGACGATAGGATAGGATCATTATTATTTCAGACAGCTTCCATGATCGAGGAAAGTATCCAATTCGAAGTGTAGTATTAAATATAAGTAAAACTAATTTGAGGATATTGTGGGGGAGTTCTGAAATCATTTTCGCTGTTATTTTATCGTGTCCAGGAGATTTATTCATTTTCAACGAGAGAACATTTTTCTTTAAGAGAGATAGATTTATTTTCATGGGATTTGTGACCATTGGGCTAATGGTCGTTGGATTCACACGAGAGATTGTATCGTTAGGAGTAAATACTTCTTCCAGATGATCAGCAAATTCTTTTACTTTTTCATCACTACTCCTTGCCCATCCTCCGTCTTTCATCCGTATTGGAGACTCCTGCGTTATAGGACGCGGTAGTTGCGTTGTGGCCTTGTACAGGCTATAATCAGTTTTTTGTGTAGTTACTAGACGAGATAAGTAGCGAACTCCGGAGATTTCTCTGTTTTCATCCAGAGTTGACCTTAGTTTTGACTTGCACTGGTCGAGACGAGCTTTGAGGTAGGGAGATCTGTGCTTTTGCCATCGTCTTCTCGCTTTCCTTTTCTCTTTGATTAGGGATTCAGTATGACATGAGGAGACTTTTTTTGTTTTAGCAAAAACCTTGTGCGGTGTTGCCAAGTTTGCAGCAGTTGTCATTGTGGTAGTGAGTACGTTGATGGCAGACTGAATTTCATCTGGTGTTTTGAGAGAAAAGTTTTGCCACAGATGAGAGCTTATGTACATCTTGTATCTCAACCAATTTGTACGCCTGTTTGGGAAATGGTAACAGATTTCCGGGTTCAAGGGAATGTTGAAAGCTGTGAGAATTGTGGGGGAGTGGTCTAATGAGTAGTCGAGGGAAGATGTAACGATGATGTGTTCTCTTGTTATGCTCTTCATAACTGCAAAATCTACGAGATCGGAGGTTTTATTGAGATCCGTGGGCCAGTATGTTTGTTCACCTCCAGACAAAACTTTTAGGCCTGAACTCGATATAGCACTCAGCAATTGTCTGCTCCTGGGGTTGACGAGTCTAGACTCCCAGGAGGTATGTTTAGCATTGTAGTCTCCGGCTGCTATAAACTTGTCACCAAGAGTAGAGAAAAAGTGTGAAAACTGGTCTTCGCTTATAACATATTTGGGAGGGAAGTATATGGAAGAAACTGTTATGTTTAATACAGTTAGTGCAACTGAAGTGGCTTGTATGTGATCAGTTTTATATTCGCGTAGATGGAAGTGCTTTACCTGATCATGAATTATTACAGCTGTTCCTCCACAAGCTCTGCCACTGGGATGTTTTGTATCGTAGGTTGAGTATCAATTTATTCGAAAGCAATTTTTAACGAGAAATGAGTTTCAGAGACTAAAAGAAAGTCAATATCTCGGGATCTCACGAAATACTCTACTGCATTGTTTTGTTGGGTGAGTCCGTTGGCATCCTAGTAACAAATTCTTATAGAGTTCATTTTCTGGTTAATAAAACTTGAATGAGCGCTTAATCCCCTGCATGTTTGTCATGAAATTATTTATAGTTTTCATAAGGGATTTGGTAACTTGCATTCTGAAGTTTTATGAATACTTCCGCATATCACACATGCGGATGGTAATTTGCAGCAAGCTTTAATATGCCCAAACTACTGACAGTTTAAGTATTGGGGAGGGTCTTTGCGCGTTAGCGGTTCCTCAACTGATACTCTGCGATGAAGCAGATATCTGAGATTGTAAATTGGGTGGGGTTCATTTTTTCCTTTCATGTGGGCATAGTCAAACGCTATTTCCACCTTAAACATGGGCTGAGGAGCCTTGAACTTGTTGAGTGTATTTTGAATGGATTTAACTTCGTAACCTTCATTTTCAATAGCCTCCTTTATTTCCTGTGTGGGAACGTTGCTTTCAATGTCCTTGATTAGAACTATCAGTCCCTTAGAGCTTTTGAGTTGGTAAGTATAGTAATTCTTACGTTCCTGGTCAAAAAATTTGGAAACTTCACGATATTTTTCTTCAGCATATGTTTGCACTTTCATCTCCAGTACCTTCCCCTTGCGCAGGGACACTACATGGAAACCGTCTTTACCAACTAAGTGAGATAATCTGCTTACCAGATTGTTAGAGATAGCTTCCCTTAGGAATATTGGGGGTTGTGATTGCAAATTTTGGTCTTCTGTGGCCAAAATTCCGTAGTAATTTTGACCTCTTGGGTCAACCTGTGAGGGAGGGATGCTTCTGGAATACCTCGATTTTGGAAGTTTTTGGCTAGACTTTGGGCTCAATTTTTTTTTCAGAATGGGAAAGTGAACGTCTATCCCAGTTTGAATCGTTACATTTTGAGTTTTTTGTTTCGGTATAGCGCCCTTCGAAGTCGATATGTTGAATAGCGTTCGCGAGAGTTGCCACTATATCACCGTTTGCACGAATGGAAGGTGAATTGTCGGATATACTTTTAGTCGGAATCTTAACTTGGGGCGAACTGATTCTTTGTGGAGCATGGGAAAACGAAGTACTTACGGGCATACTTTTAGATGGCAACATATTTTGTCCACTTGCCCAACTGTCATCATATTGTTACATTATATTACATACCAAATGAAAAACCTGTACTATAATTAAAAGATATTAAGTCTTGTTGTACAGGTAATGTCAAATAGATAAATAAATAAATAAATAAATAAAATAAAAATCATTGTTTGGAGAGATATGAGCTGAAGGGGAATTTATAATGATACTAGTTTTCGCGGTTAGGAAGGCACTGTCATCTTTTTTGTTTTGGGATGCACTTTTCTGGCACTCATTGGCATTTATTGAGAGATAGGCATTTCTGCCGTTAAGACTCAGACGTCTCTCTGAGTGTTTGATATTCAAACAGGCACTATTCGCCTTAAGATATGCGAAAGTAAACTATATTTTTTTCAAATTTGTAGTGACTGTGATATTATAAATTGTATGTTATTATCACTGTACTGGGGAAATTCGATTTAGCCTCTTCTGACTTAACGTTTTTGGGCTTAGAGTATATTTAAACTTTTTTATAATTATTTTTCTAGAGTCGATGCACAAACACGTCTGCACAGAGAGAAAAACTCTGTGCATCAGTTAGTTTTGTACCACGCGAAGTGTGAGTTTGTCCATTTTTATAATTTGAGATTTCATTGAACAAAAACATTTGCAATACATTTGGTTACGAAATGGAAATTCTGATGCAGAACATTTTGGAATATTGCAGAATTCATTCAGTCAGCAGGCTATGTTGGAAAGCAGCATACTAGCAGTGTTGTCAGTTTTTTAAACTTCACATTAAATATTTCTCAAAATAATTATTTGAGATAGAAAACTCAGTTTATTGTATATTTTAACCTGAAGTAATGAAAAAACATATGCAACTTGACACTCGGAAGGAAGCGTTTAAAGTACAAAGTATCTATTGGCCAAATGCGTTTCATGACTTATTAAGTCAATTGAACGATGTCCGCCTGGCTGGCTGGTCATTTTAAAACTTCTTAATACTTGACACAGCCTTATATTTTAATAGATCATAGCCGGGGATTGTACATGGGTAATATCGACCCACCAATTCTGTCATATTTGGTTCACATCATGCATTTCACGAAATAAGTTCGTACACTTCAAAAGGAAAACACGGCCACATATTTTCTAGTACCTCTCATACAAATTGTCTAATTCATCAAAATCTATTTTTCTGTAATTCCTAATTGGCAGTTACTTAACATTTTTCAGTTTTATTACATTACGCTACTTGATGAAGTTTGAAGAAATCGACCGAATAACGTCCAGACCGGTAACTTCCGCACAAATTACTAATGTTGACCCACATATTCGTAGGTTGATGTTTCATTCCATCGCCCTAAATTTATCACAATTTAGCATGTAGCGGGCATTCAGTAACTAAGTTCCGCTAAGAAAATGCTTTCTCAAATTTTTGCATTCAACAAAAATCAGTAATCGCATCTATAATTCCAAAGAGGGGGATTTCAGAAATTTGCAATCTTACTTCTTTTTTTGGTATCGTGAAGCGTATTTCCACATCAACGTCAACTTTATTAATTCCCAAAAACGTACAAAGTTGCTCTATTTATACTAAAATTACTTATTCTAGAAAATGCAAAAATATTTCAGAGAGAACACATATTTACATAATGGGTGCAACAAAGACAAACATATTTACAGAATAGTGTTGTATATCATAGAATTAATTCTGGAATGTTCTTATTTACATAACAGGTGAAAAGGAGATATCAATAGACCACACAATGGGAGCAAGAGGAACAAACACAACTTACTGTCGTAAACGTAATTCTAGAAAAATCCCACACACAAATAAAGAAGGAAAGAGATTACATATATCATACTTGAATGTTCTAGGCGCGGTTTTGATGATCTTTCTAGAGTACATACTTAGACAAATTACACTCATATACTACATTTTATACCGGTTTTTACTCTATGTTATCTTGTGTTTTTTGATAAGAAACCAGCGATTTACTACGCCTCTTCTGTTACCTTAGGTGAAGGCATATATAAGTCAGCTCACCTAAATGAAATTCCAGTGCAGGTTTCGTTATACCTTTACGATCTTAATACAAATTTGCATTTGAAGCATTATCGTTTTGAAATATAAAGTTGCACTCTAAATCGGACATGAAGTAAATGCCAAGGCAAAATATTTTAACGAATTGAAAAAAATGTACGACCTTCCACATTGTGTTATGTCAGTTTTGATTTATATTTATTGTCGACATGTGTTTGGTTTCAATGTCCATTTATTCAATTTTAATGTTATTATTCATATCACTGGTTCGAACATTTTGCATTTTTGGCGTCATTTAGCAATTGCCGTTTAACATTTCTTTTTATATTCTAAAATACTTAGCGCTGCCATTCGCATGATTACAATAGAAAGGTCATATTTTTTAACACAATTCCAGAAGGATGTGATAAAATGACGTACTGAAATGTATGCACAGCAATCCAATTAGAGTGCTACAAAGAATCATATCCATAAGAAGAATTTATATGCAATTTTCTGCAGTAAACCTATCGTACTGGTGAGGGACAGTCTTAAAAATACCAACAAACATATCGCCTAGTACTCGCAATCGCAATTCTAAAATTTACAGTGCCAAAAAAATTTTGAAGCCGTCACTTTTGGCGACAAATTTCCAGGCCGAGAACAAATTGAAGGCGAGAAGCACACTTGACGATCGTCGATCTTACTAATGGTCAGTGAACTTCGTCTATATTTTGGATTCAGACGCATCAAATCTCATTAAATTTATTCGAAATAGACCACTGCGTAAAGACTTCTGAAGAAATGATTATTGCGGAAAAAAATAACTAAAGTCACGTGGTGTTTAGAATTATGAACCGTCAGCAATATATTTTATTTCTTCGGTTTCAAGTAAAGTTAAATAGAACACACGTAAGGCTATGATGTCGAAGAAACTTTTATTTCATTATAATGCTTGTGCTTTGTCATTATGTACAAAATATGTTGTCACTTAAATGACAACCACTGGATTGGATGGAGCAGTGAATCGTTTTGAGGTTCCTAAAGCGTCATTTTCGAAAGAACACAGCCCAATGACACCTCCACAACATAAAACGCACCAAACAATCACTTTTTCGGATGAAATGACTTTTCGCAATCACTTTTGCACATGCAACAATTTTGCTTGTTGACCACTTTTGTAATAAGTTTTAACTATTTTTACGCGCTCTTCGGTTGTTAAACATACATCCATATTTGTAAACAGTAAACCTTTTACTAAATAAATAACACTTAACAGCTGAAATCCTTGCCAAACCGACGATTTTGAAACCACTAGTTTAGTGGTTTAGTTTAGTTTTTGTTTAGTAACAACGAGACTGATTCTTAGCTGAAAGTAAAAGAAGAACATGAGCGTTGAACAGGTACCTGGACGGAGGAAGCAAACACATGATTCATATTGCCCAATTTAGGCTTTGCACATTAGCATAATCTGTTACAGGGTGATAAAATCAGTCAAACGCAGCGAAATATTTTTTAATTTGTACAATAACCTTACCGTTTGCTTCCTTGAGATTTGCAAAAACATAATAGAGGCTCTGGTTCAGATCTGGAAATTAAGGTGAACATCTTGTTTCGATTTCGTCCTGTAAACATTTCAGGAAGCCTTAACCATTCGAGCTTTCCAACTTTTACGTTCTGTTTGCCTTGCGCAAGTCAATTTCATTCTGCGAACTATTTATTATATTTCGGATGTAGAAGTAGAACTATATTTCGCCCCTTGCCACGCAACTCATACAAAATTTCACTTTGTTTTATTCGAATTACCCCAAGCAGCGCTACGAATCTGTAATACGGCAATGTTTACGGCATGTAAAGTAGCGTTAAGAATAACTTTTAAGAAATTGTTTATGGCTTCCAGCGTAACCACGTTTATGCTGCAGTGTAACAGTAACTGTCAATTGGAACCGTTATTTAAAGGTGATTATTCAGAACTACGCCGAAGACGTAACTGTTTCAACAACATTTGGTTTCAGCAAGATGGAGCAACTGGACATATGGCCAACCGGTGGCGGGGCTCCCGTTGGCCCCCAAGGCCATCTGATCTCACTGCACCAGACTTTATTTTATGGGGTTATGTCGAGCAAGAGGTGTACAAAACGAAACTAACAATAACTGAAACGATACCGACTTCAACCCTTCAGACCTCAATAAGTAATTTTCTGATCAGGTGTCACATATGCGTGAATGAGCATGAAAAACCAATTAGTTACATAAAATAAAATTGAAATTTCTACATAATACAAAAAATGAATGAAATAAATTGAATTAAAAAAAAGTTTTTTGAATAACCCGTTTCAAAAGACAGATTTTATGAATTTATCACAACTAAATGTTTAGAGATAATTAAGTAATTTGTTTTGCCTAATTTTCAGTTAATAACGTAGGCACTAATGTTTCTAAACAAAACTGTTTCAGATTCGAGAACGAAGGTTATTTCATTGTTTACAGTAACTGGCAATAACATTGCTTGCCTGCACGCCTGCTCAACTTTAAGTCTGCTCTTTTATTTTTAATCTGTTAAAAGCTTAGGTTTGAAATAAGTTACATCTTGAGCTGGTCGTCGCCTGAGCAATGTACTTAAGGTGAAAAATGTAGGGAAAACTTGTGAAACCAGCCAATATTAGCTATCTTTAAACTTCAGTTCCCTTTTAGTGCACCTTAAAATAACGCTCTTAAATCCATTAAATACTCGCACAATAAACTTTTGTGCACATCTTTTGTGAAATTCGAACGCTGTGTCTTTTATATTCCATTATGCAACGTTAATTACTAATAATAAATCGTAAGGCCGCTAGCTCCGCCAAGCTTTGCTGTGTTTTATATCTTGAATTTGGCACAACAAATTCAGTACTTTTGCCTTACGCTAGCGTTTACATGTGTAAATCTTCAAATAGAACTTCACTTCACGGTTGGATTGAAAAACAGACGGTAGGTTTTCTCTTGCTTTACATGCACTTTTCTTACTGTTTTGCTCTTTTTATGGTCTTGTCTTGAAATTTCTAAAGGGCTGCCTGACACACCACATCCACGTCGCAAATTCCCACCTGTCATCGATGTAAGAATAAAGTTTCCGACGAAATACAAAGCAGTGAGTGAAGACATTTTACAAACGAATTCTATGTAAATCATACAATTTTGTTGCTTCTTTTGTTCTTGTTAAAGAATAATACGTTCTTAAGTATTTTATGTTTTTTTTTTGCACTTCTTTTTTTGCACTTCTTTTGAAATTGTTTTATACCACCACTGGTAAAGGTTCGTTGCTGGTAAAATAAAATCCATAACATGTGAAAAAATTATCCGTCCCATACATATTTTTATATCCTAAACAATTTCTGCCTTAAGCTGCTTAGGGGGTCTCGTAGTCGTGCTGCAGGTATTCCCCAGCAGACAGATTGACAAGAATCAGATGGAAAGAGGGGCGTGCGGACAAAGGGATGCAAAGACGACAAACACTTTGTTAATTGTAAGAAGCAATAAAACTTATTACAAGATTTGTTTGTTTTTTCTTCTCTCATACTTTTTGTAATTTTTACGAGCTCTTTGTGTCACGATATACGTAGCAACAAGGGCGATGTAATATTTGAGGCTTACAGTTAAGTTGTAAAGCACATAATTTTATTACGATACCAGATTAAAAGTATTGCTATTTATGTAGGCAGAAAGAATGTTATTTTAAGCAAATGTTGTGGTAAGTTGGAACATACAGAACTTAGATGAAATGGTGTGGCTTCCTCTATCAGCACTTACAGGTATCTGTCACAGCCGTTATTTAAAGAATAAAAGAATTTGATAATTTAGCGATTTCAATTGTGTGCATAGTGCATGCCTGTTATTCTTTTCAAGTTAAAATGCCTTCTTAAATAAGATAGGAGACATGATTTTTGTAATGTAAGAAATGGTTTTGTTTGCTATTTAGGTAAAAAATCACAGCACAGTTATCACTGTTATTTTTGCATAAGTCTTAGTATGCTGTTGCACAAGTCGGCCTTTGAGAAAGTTTAAGAAAATCATTTGCAACATAGGCCGACAGAAGACATTAAAAATTTATTTTTTTCCAAGATCGAAGTAACGTTTTCGACATTGCGTCCAATTTAAGCTCTCTAACTGTTATTCACTTGTAGAATTTCAAAAGCGTTTCTTTATTTCCGACTTTTGTTAAAGTATGCTCTGGAAATGTCATCGGCCATTTGTCTGATTCTATATAAAGTGAAGAGGCGGCTAATTTGAATAAATTGAGTAAAACAAAAGGGCCGGTCAACATCGATGCCTCTTTGGAAATAACGTAGCGTCTGTTACCGACACTAGGATTTATCTGAAGGTAATCGTAAACAAGCTAATGACTCGTGCAAACATTATAAGAACCATGGTTTGTATGCTCCTGGTATTTTCAAACTCTTCGCATGTAGACCACCTTTCTTGACAAATATTATACAAGGTGTAGAAAAATCAAATCCATTATTTCCGCATGACATTGAAGGCTTTATTCGGCATAGCTATAGTGATCCGAGTTTAGATAACTTTTTGCTATTTTATTTTTTCTTCATGTCTTTTTGTCGTCCCCGTTGGCAAAAAGTTAAAAAATCGGTTCTCAAATTTTGGCCAGAGACCGAAACAGGTGATAATCATTTGGTGCCAGACTTAGACTATAAGTTGTTTGCACAAGAACTTCCCAATCAAATTCTTGGAGCTTCCGGTGAGTTACTATCAGTATGTCTGACCTGCCGTTGTCCTGATGGACTTATAGCATCTAATATTAAAATTTAAGCAAGGGATTTCAAAGGCAAATGAGAAAAAGGAGATAGCTTTGGTTAATCGGTTAAAATAATTACTCTACATGCCTAATACTCTGATAAGGAATTTGGACTAACATTTTGCACCAAAGAGAAAAATATTGTGGTATGTAAAACTAAATTTCTACAGAAAAATATTCACGAAACAATTTGGCTATAACCTGACCATGATACGAGAAACGAGATTGAATACATGGCAAAAGAATAAAGGCATGCTTCTAATATAAAAGGATTGCCTGTGATTCGTAGCTCTAACATAGATTTGAGTTACCTTCGGATTGTAGTTAAGCTTCGTGCGAGATTGAGGAGTGTGAAAAATGAGAAAGCGCAAAGTGTGGTGAAAGCCACGGTCTGTCCCAATAGATTTCTCAGCTGCTATGAGACACTGCACATAATCGTGATGTCTCAGGCAGACACTGACAACATATTACACATTCCATGGTAACTGCGGCAAAAAGTACTTGGCTATGAACAATTACGCTCTGGTCAGTCCAGGCAGAATAAAAAATGTGACACTGCATCTAAGGAGAAGGATGCATGCAAGGCAGAGCTGCACGCTGTAAAACGTCCAGTAAGGAAAAACTATAAAGAGAAAAAATAAAAGAAGACAACCAGACAGAGCTAGTATATTGAAAGCTGCAGAGGTTAAGAGGAAATCAAAAAGTTAAACCTTTAGAGACAATGATGGAAATCAGATCTCGGACAAGATGAATGTTCCTGCCATTATGGAACGATTGATAGGCAACTATCAATGACAGCGCTGGTTGACTACCATCGAGCTAAAATGAGTTCAGAACAACAAAATTGAGGGTGTCTGTGGCCTGCTATAAAATATTGTTTTTTACTAGGAACTACGTTATATCAAAAGGCGACAGCAATGGAGGAATTGTCTAAAGCATAACATTCCACTTGGTAACTTTTTTATTTCTATATTTGTATTCGAAACATAATTCTTCAGAAGTTCCAGGATTATTCGGTAGATTAACAAAAAGTCGGCCAATAAAATACATCCAACTGTAATTCAATGATGAAGAAAATTCAGAAGCATTCAACTCTCTAAGAAGAAATGTTGATGACTGAGTTCCTTACATTCATTTTGTACATTTGTGACACCACTTGTGGATGGTATTCCGACTCTTCGTCCCATAAAGCCTGATAAAAATACCCTCTTCTCATATATCAACGCGTTTATATCATCTGAAAATTCGTGTATTTCTATATTTTGAATTACCAATATTCATAATTAGGACTCTCTCTCTATTAAAAAAAAATTATAAAATAAAAGAAAGAATGGTAAAACTCTGCAAAATAACCCGTTTTCTAACGATTTCCTCTTGCTTGGGCAAATTTTTTCCTATTCAAATAAAATGAATTTGCTAAGAAAAAATTTTGAAAAAGGCTTCCCTCCCTAAAGTTGGGTTCAATCCTTGTATGGACAATTTTGGACGATTTGATCTAAATTCAAACTCAGCCTGCGTATTATTACTGGACTCTCTTACCCACATATCTCATGCAGTTCGGCTTATATTGCACTTTTATCTAACAAACATTTGTACGGACAAACTAACTTAAATCATCATAAATTTTCAACGATAATCAAGATAAATATTTGTAAATATTTAATTGACTATTTTATGTCCTTTTTGTGGAGCAAAAACGGCTCTGTAAAACAAAATTCCTTGCATCCCACGAATGAGTTTGGGAAGTTTTGGATTTACCAATCTTGTTGATTACTCGTCGAAGTGTTCGTAACAATGAGGTAAACGCCGCTCAAAGAACGGGAGGTGGATGTACTGTACATTTTAAAACACGCAATGAGAATATGTCGATGCAAAAAACGTTATCCCACATAAAAACTTGAACGCTGTTGAAAATCAGTTGAAAAACTTGGATATACTCATATATAACAATCTTTTTGCCCCTCTAAACAGCAGCATTTTTTGACTGAGCCTTTTAGATGTAAATCTAAACATAAATTGTTTTCTATCGTACAGAAAACATCTGTTCAAAAGTATTTTGTAAAATTTGGAACCCCAATGATTTCCCGGATTGGAATTTATTTGACCCTATTTTCTACAAATTTTAGGAAAATGCGGTTAAGTCATTTTCTTGAGAATTTTAAAGTTTCAAATTCAAACAATTCGAAACCCGGTTTTTGAAAAAAAACCCAGTAATTTATCGAAGTAGCTACAAATTCCGATCAATAAATTTATTATATTATATAAAATTTTACATACAGTATCTCTATCATAGATATTTGTTGAAAGGAAATATCGGCGCTATTTGAAACCTATAGAATACAAACTTCTAACATTTTGTTTTCTCAAATTTTCATGCGGAAATTAGATATTATATTAATTACTTCACATTAAAATCATATCCCTACTTTACCTGTCAGGCGTTCTTTAAATTATTATTGACAACGAATTGGGTTCATTAAATTATTATTGATAATGAATTGCAATTCCACATGTTTCCACTTACTAGATGGGCGTGCATTTTATGACGGTTTACTTCGCCCTTACTCGCTCAATGCGATTATGAGCAAATAGTTACTCTTGTATGTTTTTTTCTTCTTGATTAGACTTTTTAATGACAGGTGCGCCATTCCAAATAGCAAACAGCTACCAACAAATGTTCTTATGCACCATATTTTATTCATAACATTCAATAAGCTACAGTGCTTTTTGCAGATATTTCCTTTCCGCCCATTTTCCAGTCATTGGCTTGAAAATAAGACAAAAACCTAATTGGAGCAAAACATTATGACAACTTTACATATCCAGTCCATAAATGCCAAATGTGTTCATAATTCATAAGAAGCAATTTAAAATGAATAACAACAAAAAGAAGTTAAGCAAAAAACATGGGTTCCTGAATGTCCTTCCAACTGCTAGTTGTAGCGGTCACTGTTATTTATTGATTTTCCTTCGGCCTCAAACCAGGAATGTAAAAACACAAAATATAAGAAATAAGCTGACAGTCCAAGACAAGAAGACAGTCCAAGTAAGTGACACAGTTTTTCATTTAAAGTTTGTAGTTATTGTGGTTTATGGTGTCTTTCCACTATCGCTGCACGGGGCATAAGGATACATAGAAATAGATTTCTTACGACTAGGATTTTTGAGATCCTCTTTCATTGTGATCCTACGAGAAAGCATTTCTACAAACGCTACACATATTTATGAGTGGCGTACAGGATGGAAGTTAGTATTGCTTATTTTTATTTTAAGCATATTCAAATCCATTTGAGGAAACAAGGAGACGCGCAGAAATACCATACGAATTGGCATGAGGGGAATAATGAGAACACTACTAGTACAAGATTGGCAAAAGTAATAAAAAACTCAACTGAAATACAGAATATGAGTCATCGGTCAATGGAAGAAAACTTTCCACATACAATAATAATAATAACAATAATAATAACAATAATTTCACCATTTATACATTAACTAAAAGCTACATATAGTAATAGTTTGCTGACATCTTAAAACCGTTGAAACTAACAATACGCGCGGTTATTGGAAAAAAACTTAACGAATTTTAACTTGAAGAAAAGGTAACTTTGACCTGTCATGTAAGAAATTTCAGTCAGGTAAACCGACTTACATTCATCTACACTCACTATCAGAACCGGCGTGGTAAATAGTTTTGTTCTTATTAAGTTATATATATATTCATTTCTTCGGGAGAAGGAGTTAAAGCATAAATGTAAATTTCTGATATCCCCCGCATGGGAAATGTAGGACGGCACTGATTTTTGCTAAATCAGTCAATTTGCTTAAGTGGTACCTTAAGAGGCGTAGTTGTGTGTTCTATTTTCAGGCTGGGTGGCCTATTTATACTGAATTAGTGCAATGAAATCCATTAAGATATAAGGAATATATTAATTAAATAAGGAAATTTGTATTAGAGGCATCATATATTACGTGGTTATTCGGTCGATTTTTTCACACTTTACCCACTATTGTAACGCAATACAATTGACATTAATTTAATTAAGTTCAGACTACGAATTATGAATTACAGAGGAAAATTACAGTTTAATAATCCGGTCAATTTGTATGAATACTATCAAACTGGGAGTGGTAACATCGTTCATTTCCACTCGTAGAAATTTGTTTGCCATCTGACCAAGTTTGATCGAGTTTGACACAACTAATTAAAAGGTAGGAAAATAAGAAAATATTGGTTAAATCGGACATTTGTATGTCAGAAGGGCTGTGGTTACATGACCGACTTTTTCGGCTAGTTTAGAGGGCTACTATACTACATACTACATGATTGAATTTCGAAAAATCGGTTACTATGTATGGGAAGTGCCAAAAGGGGTGTGGCAATGTGATCCGTCTTAATTTTGAAATATAACTATACCAAATTTGACTAAACTCAAACTTATGAAATTTTACCAAATATTAAAAATGCAATGCAGTGGATAAAAACTAAAGTTTTCGGTTTCAAAAGTAAAGTTAAACAAAACAAACATAAGGGTATGACTTCGGTGCAACTTTTATTTCATTATAATGCTTGGATCTTGCCTTCATTTATGAAATACAATGCCATTTAAATGACTGCATCTGAATTGGTTGCAGCAGTAGTAGTTTTTTAGGTAATTTTCGACCATTTTTTTGTACATTTCGGGCGGCATTTTGACTATAGTCGATTTCAAATGCTCCAACTTTTAAGGATAATCAGCGTAAACACGGTTTTTGATGTAGTTCCACAAAAAAGTCTAACGGCGTCAAATCACATGACCTTGTTGGCCAATTGACGTAGCCAACACGTGAAATTGCGCTTTCTGGAAACTTCTCATGCAATAAAGCCAAAATCGGTCGTGTTGTGTGGCTCGTGGCACTACCTTGTTGAATCCACATATTTTCCAGTTCATAATCTTACATTGCAGACCAGTCGACTATTATACGGCCATTGGGCCCTCAATAGGTAATGACTTCTCCAGCGCCTTTTTCGAAAAAATACGGCACAATTATGACAATCAGTGCTGGTAACTCCTATCCTCGTATCTAATACATAAGTTAATTTTGTTTTTTTTTCAATACTGCGTCTTTAAATTTTCATCCTAAATTACACTTAATTAAGGAAAAAATGCTAAAACTGTTGAAAAAATATTGAAAATTCTTCTAGAAGAGGTTTAGTTTTCATGCGGCCAAATTGTTTCTTGAAATCTTCGATCTGTAGTATTATGACCAGTTTGCTGACTAATGGTCATGTAAGTGGAGTCTTTTGTCAAAATAGCAATAAAACAAAAAATTTTTTTTTCATCCAAATCTTTTTCGTCGCCTACAAAGCATTCTTCCAGGACATAACATTACTTACGCTAACGATTTGTATTGAACTGGAATCTCTTTAATTTCTTCTGTCGAGATTAAATATCTGGGTTCTACCTTGTTTCAACTCGTTTTCAGTTTTATTTGTAAATCTTCACACTACTCATAAGCACTTCATTCAAAAAAGAAGAGTTTCTGCAACATTCTAAGTGTTTCCGTTGTAAAAATTCCATATCGTTCAGCGAGCTATCGTCTACATAACTCTGAATAAATAATGTGAAAAAATATATGCAGCAACTATGGAGGTGCACAGTTGCCGTAAACGTGCGTTACCCTCCTATATGCATTAAACTTTTCTATAAAATCACATTTACGCCCTTTAAATTGTCCGCTTTGCCTACTGCAACATGAAGAGTTTTCATTAAAATTCACGGTTTTAACCGCTTCATATTTTTTTCGTTTTGTCTACCGATGCTTATCGGTATGGAGACACTAATAGGTGTAAATATTTTTTTTTGAAAAGGAAAATAATTTGGTTTCTGTTCTCAGATTCTAATTATTGAAAGCTTAGTGAGTATTGAGATATTAATATATAGCTAATAATTTTTCTTCTTTGGATTAAAAATTGATGATAATGAAAAATTCACTTTAGAAATTTGGCTTAAGTTTATAATCAAGAATCACCATCGAAACAAAATAATTTTTAGTGGATTTTGATCAATATATCTGTATTAAATCTGCACGCTAATTTAAACTTCAATTTCTAACACCCAAAAAAAATTTGAAATGCGTTGATCCTGATTCATATACACAAACTAAAAGTGCAAACAATTTTGATACCGATTATTTTTATGAAACTTTGTTTTAGTCAGCATATTTGGTTTCATTTGGAAAAACATGTAAAATATTTAATTTATTTTGAGTATTTCTGAAATCTTGGTGTCTTAATATTTACATAACTCTGAATTAACCCAAAATGCTAGAAGCAAAATTGTATCTTACCTGCTTAGAAATTATAGCAGAATAAACGATTTTTCGCAGATTGAAGGTGAGATGCTCTTGGAGTTGAGGCAAATACGGCCCATTTTCATTACCAGAATTAAATTTACTAAACGTCTCATGCTAAACTACGTAATTTGTATGGGCGAGGTTACCTAGTCAGTACATTTAAATTTTAATAATTATTATAATGCTATATAACTCCCAAGCTATTGCAATGTACGGTTTAGGGATTATAGGAAAATATTTCGATAAATTGTTCAGTTGTAATGAAGAATATCGGAGGGATGAGTTAAATTTGACTGAGTTTAGCTAAACTTCTTAAAGATATGAAGCTAAGAAAACATGCGTTAAAGCAGCAATATTTTATCACTAGAACGGAATTGTCTACTAAGTCGATCTTTTCCCGGGTTTTACCGACGATTACAAATCAATACAATAAACAAAAATGTTGGTTACTGCAGTCTTCTATCTATAAATTGCGGAGGAAAGTTTGAATTTTTTAATATGGATCAATTTGTATGGGAGAGACCCTTAAGGGTATGGTAATGCACATTGCAGCATGTAGATTACAGTAGCCAGGCTACTTAAAATTACAGTCGAAGAATGGAATTTCGGTAAAGCGGCCAATTGGTACGGGAAGTACTACTGGGTGTTTGTTTGTTTATAATTTTTGATTGAATGGAAGAGAATGGATCTTATATTGATAAATGTTTTATTTAATGTCGTCAATTATGTATGGAATACAATATCAAATAATTGACAGCATTTGTTAGCCTTACAAATGCGAACCCTTTTTAGCACATTTTTCATTATTCACACATCTCACGCGGTATTTCATTGATTTCATCACAAATATTTTTTTTTTTTTTGGGTTGCTCAAGCGTTTCAGGTTTGTTTGCATAAATCTTGCTTTTCAGATATCCCCACAAAAAGAAGTCCGGAGCAGTCAAATCAGGCGACCGTGGAGGCCAATCATCATCTTGAAATAACTTGTTGTGGAAAGAGGTCTCGCAGTAAATCCATTATAATCCTGGCTGTATGCGATATGGCACCGTCTTGTTGAAACCACATATTAATCAAGCCCAAAGCATGCAGTTGTGGCGTTAAAAAATTTTAATCATATCACGATGGCGCTCCCCATTGACAGTTACCGTTACGCCGTTTTCAGTTTCAAAGGAGTAAGATCCAATGATTCCTCCTGACCAAATTGCACACTAGACTGTCACTTTTAATGGATGCAAAGGTGACTGATGAATAATTTGAGGGTTTTCCACTGCCCAGAACCAACTATTCTGTTTATTCACTTATCCATTCAATGGAAAATGAGCCTCGTCACTCATTATGATTTTTTGATGAAAATCGGGGTTATCATGGGCGAGCTGTAACATCCTATTGGCATATGTAGAGCGGCGTAAATGGTCTTGTGGAAGAAGCTCTTGTGTCAACTGAATCTTAAATGGAAACAAATGCAAATCCTTGTGCAAAATTGTGGCCAAAGTTATTCCCTGAAGACCAAGCTCCTGAGCACGGCGTCGAATGAGCAGCAGTAATGTTTTCAGCCGATCTTGCAGTACGTTGTGGTCCATGCTTGGCCTTATCAGCTACAGACCCTCTTTCTTCGAAATCATTCACTACACGATAAATAGTGCGTCTTGTTGGAACGTTGTTTCTCCCAAAAATTTCACGTAACTTTCTCATCGTCACAATAATCGGTCATTGATTTTGATAAAATGTTTTAACGATTAAAACACGATGGTTTATCGAATATTTTTCCATAATAAATTTGCGATGTCTCTACTTCACGACTGCCAAATATGTACTGTCAAGACAATTGTTTACCAAAATGGCGGCAAAACAAAGTAGTATACCTTCCCGACGGACACCCTGTATATGGAATATTAACTCTTGCACGTCAGACCATAGATTACACAATATGCCGAGATTATAAAACAAATGACAATCACATAGCAAAAAAGGTACTCTATGAACACAAATAAAAATATGCGCATACACATCACCTCCACACTGACGGCATTGAAATTAAACATAATATCGGTAAAAATACGTAACCACATGAACATAACCGCATATTGAAAATAGGCAAAAGTTCGCCTACAAGCATCCTGTTATGTATGTAATGCATGTCTCCGGTGTGTGCTTGTAATCTAAGCGTATGAAATGTAATTGCTTGTAAGTGAATTTCTGTACGGATTGGCATCGGATGATGTCAATAAATTGCTAAAAAAAAGCACAAATATGCATCCAAGAACGTATTCAAATGTCTCCAAAGACGACTTGTACTCCGTTAGAACATTAATCTGGCTTTTATTTAAAAAAATCGCTAAAGTAAAGAAGTGCTAGGTGTGCAGTGTAATCAAATCTCACAAATTAGGCGCCAATTCGTGAAAATATTATGTTTACTTTCTGAAAATTGTACGTGGAAATGATTATTAAAACACATTGCATTCGAAAGAGGTTGAGATGTAGTGCAAAGTTTTTTTTTCGCTCTGGTCTTCTTTACAGATCTTCAATTGAAGTTGACTTCGATAAAGTGAAGAAAATGGTGATTGAAAATCGTTGTTTGTGTTTGAGAGAGATAACTTCTGAAAATCCTATGTCTCACGAACCAATGCGCACCAATATTCACAATTGGTTGCGAAAGTGCCGCATTTTCCTCGAAGACTCAGTCGAATAAAAATCACTGAAGACAGGTTAGAATTGGTCAATTCCAACCTCGCGTTCATAATACACGTTATAACTGGAGGTGAGACTTGTGTTGAAGAGTATATCATGCAAATCAGTCAAAACACTTACTTTGGAGCACTGCCTTCCAACTGAGCCAAAACTAAAAAAACATGTTAAATTCGGTTAAATGTGATACTGAATGTTTTTCTTTATTACCGCGATGTTGTGCATTCGGAATTCTTGTAAAAAGGCGGACAGTAAATAAAGAATTTTAGCTAAGAATTATGCACATTTGAAGGAGCAAATTCGACAAAAAAAAGATCAGATTTGTGGTCATGGTTGCTGCACCATCGTAATATAACATCTCACAAGACAACAATTGTAATTCGTTTACAACCAAAAAGCCGGCTGACATTTTTCTCTTTCCAACACTCAAATTACCACTTTAAGGCACCCGTATTACTACCCCTGGACATAATTAGTATGCAGACTGCCGAGAGCGAGAGAGAGGGCGAGAGAGAGCTGTCACAGTGGTCAAACAGTGGTTACGGTCAAAGTGTGATCCTTAACATGGTGCCTGACATAACAGGCACTATTGATTACACTCTGGCTGAACCACTGTTCGACAAGAAGTACCATATACTTATACCAGATAGAGATACATGGAAATGTAGAACTCATGGTAAAAGACTGTATGTCGACTTCTACACTAACGGCTCAAAATTAAATAATCAGGTAGGTTTTGGGGTCTACTCCAAAGAATTATACCTAGACAAAATTTTGGCTATTAGGGAAGTGACAGAATGGCTGACACATAACGTCCTCATCTGAGTGGGGATTAACATATTCTCTGACCATAAAGCTGCTATTATATCCCTGGATTCTGTCTTCCTCAAATCAACATCAGCCCCGAATTGCTGCAGAACTCAACGAGATGGCTCAGCATTTAAATATTCATCTTTTGTGGGTGCCGGGCTACAGCGACATACCAGGGATCTGCAGAGCAAAAGAACTAGCAAGACTAAGGGACAACCTTACAGACTCCAGCCGAGTTGGAGTCCGTGGGCATGCCTCTAGCCACTTGCAAGCTCTTACTGCGAAATAGAGCATTTTAAGTTGCAAACGGTAGGTGGGAGTCTGCCCGAGGCTGTAATCAATCCAGACAGATGTGGCCTCGTCTAGACCTGAAATGTTCACACACTCTGCTGTCGTCTCATTACTTCTATTCTTCAGGACGGGACACTGTCTGATTTGAAGACATGTAACGAGGCTGATGGTTGCGACTAGTGACTTCTCTGCAATTGCCCGCCCCCGCCAGCAAGGGGGGTCAACACTGGGCTGTTATTTCTTTAGGAACTGACTGGGCTATTATTTCTTTAGGGACTGGACGATAAAGATGTTGTTCGATTTAAGAGCTTCTTCAGGCGCTCAGGATGGTTCCACGGGGGAAACTGAGAACATCCATATCTCTAGTTTCTGTGGTATTACAATAAACTAGACAGTCAAAGAGAGTCTGTTTATTCAGACTGCTACACTCACCTAACCTAACATAACCTAACGTATTATTCGTTGACATACGTATGTTATTCTGAAAAGAGCTTACTTTGTAGGCAATACAATAAATTTGAATGACTAATAAATATTTCGTGTTCCAATGAACAATTCTCTGCCCTTTTCTGACAAAATCTATCCTTTCAATTGTGTGCACTTTAAAAAAAAAATCACCGCGTAGTCAAAGCCTTCATAGGAAGTATAAGATATCACTATTTTGCTGATTGGGCCCCTCATTTAGAAATTATTAACACTCGTGTACTTTGTCGATTTTGGCATAATTTTTGGTACCATCTTGTACCATCTCGTTTGAAACACACAATGTTATTTCGTTATTTTTTACATCGGTTCAACATTTTCTAAGCACCGCCCTTTAAAATTAATGAACTTGTCTAACTTTTAATTTGCTCTATGCAAGTAATGGTCATCATATTGTCCATGCTAGCCGATATCCTCTTAAGAGCTACAAAATAATACGTTTTATCTATATAATATCTAGTACTAAATACGTTTCTTTCTTTGACGACGAAAACAATGTTGATTAATTAACAGCTAAGCCAAAGAAAGATAACCAAATGGATTCGTGTGCACATCGATTTCTATGCCCAATATTAACCATACACTTACGATATTATTGAAATCAGTTACTATTAATCTTTTCCTCCCTACTCTTATGAAAACGTCTATGTATGCTAATAATGATTAAACTCACAAATTGAACTCCTGTGGCCTAATCGATATAAGAATCGTGCAAGAAATGAAGGCTGTCTGACGGGCCCACCTCTATTCCCTATATTTATACGTCAGCGCTATTGATTGCAAACGAATTTTACAATGTTACACACAACAATTTGAACTTAATGTATCTCAATGTCGGCAGCGGCAATGGCAGTTTAAAGAAAAATTACACACTCACACAGATTGTGAATTTATAACATTCACATGCAAATTGCGCCAAACAACCTTATTATACAAATTGCAAACAGCAAATAGAGAACGAAATTGATTTTCTTCTCTCACATTCATACATACTCGTATATACAAACAACACATAGGCCACAACACATATGACGCCGCCGCACACACATAAAAAATTGCAAAATTTCCACATACACTCGCAGTCATGCAACCCGCATAGTAAACAACCAAGCGTCTTAAAGTCTCAGTTAGTATTCAACAGGATTTAGCTTGTTGTTGTCGAATCCTACATATTTACACACTAGTTGTTGTTGGCCTCGTCACGACTGTGCAATTTTATGAAAAATCCTTTCCGTATTTTCTTTAGAGGCAAAAGGGGTCTACAGATACTTCTTATTACCCTCTACACTTCTATTCCATCCAATTGTTTTACATTTTGCACAGCCAGATACGCGCATGATGGAAAAAGTATTGAGGGCGGCATTTCTGACTACTTTTTTTTGCATACCCTTCAGGATAAATTAAGTGGGTAAAGTAGGCTTTACATTGTGCTAGTAAGAAGACAGTTACTTGTAAATGGTTGAGTTTAAAGCGTTTAGCCAAGCATTTCTTGCTTCGCTAAATAGAGTGCAACCGTTGTATCAGATTATGAACAGATAGCAGGTAGCGCTCAGTTCTAGTGTGTAGGGCTCCGTTATAAATAAACAAATGTTGTCAAAAATGTGCAATACAATTTCATAAGTTATGACGAATTTTAAAGGCTTTTCAAAAAAATATACGAAAGAGTTGAATGAGATTACAGTGATTTCAACACACATCTTGTTAAAAAAAATTAGCCGGAATTAACCATTAATAGACAAAGTATTTGTTACCGCCAACGAATAATTCAATCAACAAAACACTTCTCCGGAGATGGCTTCAGTTCTCGTCACGTTTCATTGCTTCTATCAACCAAAAGCGGATTCCACAAAGTGGTAATTTCAATTTTTAAAATAGAAACAGCTAGCCGGAGCTATCTCAGGTGTATACAGTGATTATTCGATGATATTTTTTTACTTTTTGGTCAAAAAATCGTGATAATCTCATGTGTGATGGTGCGCTATCGCAGAGCAAAATCCATAAGTTTTCTTTCCACAAATCTGTTTTTCTTTTTTTTGGCGAATTTGCTTTAACAAAAGCCGCATAATGCCCATAATCAATAATAATCAAAACCGTGTCATGACTTTTGGTCGACTTTGGCGTGGTTTTTTCGGATTTGGCTCAATTCGAAGGCGCTATTCCGAAACCCGTTGAATGGTTTGTGTGTCAAACTCGTAAATCCTTGCCTCTTAACTAGTTGTAATGTGTGACCAGAATTGGCTCGATGTAGCGTGTTATCAGCTGCCTTTATCCGATTGTAGTTTTGAAGCAAATTTAGGTCTATCGGAATTACTCGAGCAATGGTGTACAAGACTCAGGCAGTATGTTAACTTCAGTTGAAGACATTAAGATGCAATCAGAGCGATTCTTATATGTATATTCTACCACATCTGGAGCGCTTTTGAGTGTATCACTCATGCGCACGTGTTTTTGATAAGGTCTATTTACCGTAAGCCTTCAGTGACATCTCCAGCTATTCGGCACACGACATTTAATTTGCACTATAAATTTCAAAACAAATTTTTTCTTCGATATTTGTATCCATTGCAGGAAAAGCGAATCAAACTTGAAATGAATTGACAAAATCAAGCACTGCACACAAACTAAATGGCATATCGCGCTCAATTTATGCATGACTACATATCACAGCTGTGGCGACTTAGCGAAGGAAAGAACTTTAATAATCAATTTAAAGGGGTTTTTATGACAAAATATATATCGAATTACTAATTTCTTCAAGTAAAATTCCTAAACTTTGAATTAGATCCGTCCCTTAACACAGTATATAAATTGAATTGAACATTTGGGACAGCAATCAGCAGTTTTCATATATTGTTTTCAGATAACGAATAAATGTTACAAATGTTGTAAAAACCTTAAGAAAAAAAACATGGATTTTTGTTTAGAAGTGGACTCGGTCATTGTATGGATAGTTTTATTCCTACTGGATTGACTTTGGTCAATTTTGAACTTATTCTTTCTATTACTGCAAAATATATTCATGTTAAATTCAGCTTCCCGCCTCAAACCTTTTGACCTATATCGTGTTTTCAACAGACGGACGGAGGGATATGCTTAAGTCGACATAGGTTTTAAACTCAATGGGATGAATGTAGTGAAGTCTGGTAAGGCGGCCATTACTTTGTTACATCATCCGTAGTTTCCACAATATATTAAAGCGAAGTTTAGGACACAGAATTATGGGGCAATAGTGCAAATTCACTTTTAGACACCCGAATTTTCAGAGACCTTCCGAAAACTTCACTTTCAATTTATTAATTAACTAATTTTAATTTGCATTTATTTAAAATCACTAGCGATATTCAAAACAAATTTCGCTTTAACTAATTTCTAAAATTTCAACAAAAAACACAAAGCTTGTCAAAAACTGCATCGGAATTAAAATTGTTGCACTGCATCTAAATGATCTTGAAATTCAATCAATCCTCTTCAAATTACAATTTACAATTTTGGTAGCGTTTAGTTTAATCCATTTTATTACCATATAATTGTTCGCAGAAATTGAGAAAACCGACCGGTTAACCACGCCCTTTCTGCTATCACCCATACAAATTGTCTAATGTATTTTTAACTTAATGATCATATGATCGGCTTACCAAAATGCAATTATTCCTTTATAATTTCTAACTCATGGGTGGCGATAATCTAAAATTTTGCTCACTGTCTTGTTTATAATTCTTGACAAAAGTTTGAAGGAAATCGATTGGCCAATCAAGACCCTTTTGGCTACCCAAAACAGTGTCTATCCTAGGGTACAGCGTATTCGTTTCTTATCGATTGCAGTATTTCAACTTACTTTTCGGTGCGTTCTTTTTTTACTTTCGCGTTTTATTTGCATACTTCAAACAAATGGCGAATATATTAAGCTGCCACTATTGTGTAAGCAATTGTCGCATGAATAATTCTGCAACAATAAATTCACTCGCGGTTTTTCTTTTTGCTTTTGCAACAACTCTTTCCGCTACTACTTTCTTGGCAAATAGAACTGAAGGTACTTACCAAGTCTGTTCACAATATTTTTATGGAAATTACAGGTATGAATATCTGGATCACGTCATTTTTTATAGTTCATTTAATATTTCGAAGTTTATGTCTCCAGAAGAAAAACCAAAAGGATGAGACAAGATTTTGTCAGTCTTTCACATAGTTAAACCTCTTGTTGTTAGCTAGGTAGCTGCTGCATTTCGAGTTCATTGTGGCTGGCTACAGCTTTGTTTAAACGCTTGTATTATGGATGTATGTGAGACTGTGTTATATGTATGTGTGTATGCGTGTGTGTGTACTCTAAAAGCTTCTTCATGTTGTGAGTATGAGTAATATATGAGATTATAATATCAACCCCCTGGAGAAATTAGGAAAACAAGGAAACAAAGGGAAAACCTAATATGACTTTTTGTCTTTGCTACATATTCAGGTGCTGGGCCTTTTTAATGTTTTTGCTTAAGGGACGGACAATCATATGGGAAATATTTAACAAGACAAAAAAATCTTTATGGCGACAGGATAAAAATAAGGTCATCTGTATGATTAAAACAAACCAGAAAAAGGACTACGAAGGCTTCAAATGGCTCTGTTATATACCGAATTGCAAATTATCTGATTCGGGAATTGTTATTTATATAAGCTGATTGCATAAATACGGGGATTTCTACAAAAGGAGGTTATTATCGAGTAGCAATTTCAAGAATAAGTTGGACAATTTGTCAATGAAACCATTTCCACTTAATATTCCACTCGTATTGAGTTCGGAAGGGAAAGAAACCTAATATTTTATAACATAATCGCATTGATTTAAACTCAAACATTAAGGCAATATTAGTTACACTTTCACTACGAAAAAGCCGCTGGCAATATTTAAACTTTACATTCAAATCTGCTTCAAATTATCAGACGCAAAGGAACAAAAATTATGGACTTTAAACAAAAACAAAAACTAAATAGGAATAATTTTGTCATTAGTTTTTATTTTGCAAAAATAGTTTCGTAAGTCAAGTCAAGTCAGGTTTTTATGCAGTAACTAAAAATATACAAAACGTGGTACGAAAACTTCAGTCAGGTGGTGCTAATGCAAATGCATGAGATGTGGTAAATAGTTAGGTTCCTGGCAAAAGTACTCTGAATAAAAGCACAGAAAAAGAAATAATATTATAATTTTCTGTATTTCTCAGTCTAAAAACTGAATGTCACTCTATAATCTCTAAACGAGTTTCACTTAATCGGTCAACTTGTGTGCGTGGTACCCTAAGGGGCTTGACAGTACAGTCCATTGTTAGTAAATTTAGCTAACGTCAGATGCGTGCTAAACTATGAGGAATTTAGTGCAATTGATATGGATCCAGGACTATATGGGTTATGTTAAGTAATTTGTATGGAAGTTATCAGATAGGGCGTAACTAACCGACCAATTTGTTCCAACTGAACCAAGCGTTTCAATACATCACAATTGACAAACATTTAAGTAATTGCACAATTTTGTCTAGGAGGTGCCGGAAGGGCTGCGGCAATGCAATCCAATTTCACTCATAAATTTGTACCAAATAAATGAATGAATTCAGTACAATTGCTTGAAAGATGAAACACGATTGGTCAAAACCAGCCTGGTACTTCTGGTTGCCGCCTCAAATGACATATTGCCTTTTTTCCTTGGGATGAAGATAGAAAGAGAATTGAAGGAATTATTTCAAATTCTGTAGAATACTATTGGGTGCCAATAAATTCAATTTTTGTTTGCAACTACTATAAAAAGTCCCGGTCATGTAAAAATCTCTTACCTATCTACGTCCAACAAAATGAGATAGAGGAGAATCGATTGAGTTGGAAAGCTAAAATTTTGCCTAGGATATCTGAGATCACAGTTGCACTTAAACGTTTCAGTATGAAACAACTTGGTCGTACCAGTACTGGGCCCAACTTTGCCTTTTAGAGAGACTAACCTAACTGTTTTCATGGTTATTGGAAAGTTAAAAAAAAATACAAATTTTCACTGGAAAAGTGTTATAAATATGGGCTATCCATTTTTCGTTTCCAAGTAAAGTTAAATAATTTATTTTATTATAATGGTTGGACCTTGCCATTATGTTGGAAATACAATGTCATTTAAATGACCGCCACTGGATTTTCAAAAAAATATGGCTCAATGACTCCTCCAGACTTTTCGTCACTCACTTTTTCCGGATGCATTTGACATAGCTGGAATATTTCAATTTAGGCCAAATATGCACTGTATTGTTCGATAACTTGTTGTCATTTCAAAGGTAATTCCATTATATCTTTCCCATGGAAACCCTCGCCCTTATTTGTAAAAAAACTGAGGCAGTCGATTTTCACAAGCTTAAGGTCTTGAGTTACAAAAGCGGTCTACTGGAAAAGTAATGGATTTCCTTTTACTTTTTATATAATACTAGCCGACCCGGCAAACGTTGCTTTGCCTTCAAATTTTATTTTTATTGGAAATGTTTCAATGTTAAACAAAATTCTGTTTAAATACCGTTAGCAGGAGCAGTAATAATTGCTTTTTAATTTGTGGTTTGTATAGGAGGTACCACTCTCCATTGTCCAATCCCGCCCATATTTGCAGCAGCACTTAAGATATGTACACCAAACCGATGTACCAAATTTTGTTCAAATACCGTAAACAGAAACAGAAATATTGGATATTTAATTTATGGTTTGTATGGGAGGTACCACGCCCCATTGTCCAATCCCGCCCATATTTGCAGTAGCACTTAAGATATGTACACCAAACCTACGCACCAAATTTTGCTCAAATACCGTAAGCAGGAGCAGAAATAATTGATTTTTAATTTTTTGTTTGTATGGGAGGTACCACGCCCCTTTGTCCAATTGGACCGGATTGTAAATCTAAACCATCCCGGGCACCACCCAGACGCATATACAAAAATTTATGCAAAGCGGTCCAGCCGTTCCGGAGTTTTAAGCATCGGAACAAACCACGATTCATTTTTATATATATAGATATGGGAGGTACCACGCCCCATTGTCCAATCCCGCCCATATTTGCAGCAGCACTTAAGATATGTACACCAAACCGATGTACCAAATTTGGTTCAAATACCGTAAACAGGAGCAGAAATATTGGATATTTAATTTATGGTTTATATGAGAGGTACCACGCCCCATTGTCCAATCCCG